>VDFB02082994.1:68778-273814 GCA_007258455.2 Sequoia sempervirens
TGATTATTAGAATTCAATTAGTTAGTATGAAGAGGCATCTTCATCAACTCATATTGAGAAATACGAATCCGTACCCCAAAACAACTATCAACCATTCAAAAAGAAAAAGACTTTTTTTTTTTATCAAGATTCATACACCTCAAACAACCAACCACATTGAACCAAAATTTTCTACCATAATTCCAATTCCATACCAATTTATACCAAAAGATAGGAAATTCTCCCTTTGATCATATTGCAACTTTTAATTAAGAACCTAATTCAATTGCCTTTTGTTAAACCTATGCACACAACTAAACCTTTACCTCCAAATTCCTTTTGTCAATATCATTGCATAAGTGAACACAATACAGAATGATGCATGCATCTTGAACATCAAGTTCAAAACCTCATTGATTCTAATCACATCCAATTGGGTGGTGTTAATGATCAAGGGAATAAGTTTGTTATCCCGCCTAACTAGAACTTACAAATTTTTACCAATCCTATGCCAAACCATTCGTCCAACTTTTTGCAAGCTTGTGATGTTAAGAATGATGATATAAGTGATGATAATAAAGAGAAGGAAGTAGATAGCATGGTTGATTCAATATATTTTCAACCTTGTAAGGGCCAAACCAATGTGTTACCTGACATTGATTTCACTAATAGTGATGCACCTAGACATGCACCTGATGGTCCTCTCTATATTGTCAGTCATATCAATGAAAAACCTATGCAAGGAATACTAATTGATCTCATATGTGTAGAGAATGTGATCACTAAGGAATTCTTTTTTGTGCAAGAGCTTTATCAAGATTCTTATGAACAATCAAAAGCATGGATAAAAACCCATGATGGTTTTTCTCACTCTATGATAGGTTTGATTGCTCTTCCTCCAAAATTTGGACCAAAGTAATTAGATGTTTCATTCTCCATCATCCAATCATCAAACCAATTTCATGTAAATCTAGGCTACCCATGGCTATGCTCTAATAATGTCATCCCGTCGGTTATTCACAAGTGCATAAAGTTTCCTTTTGAAAATGAGAAATTTGTAGTACATCATAGTAAGTTTAATCCTTTATCTTCTAATGAGAATTTTTCATTGGATTTATTTTGGACTCAACCTATGGAACCTGTAAATCCCCATGAAGATTTATTTTTCAAGTCATACTAAAATTTTAAGGTAAAAGGCATAACAAAGTTATCTCTTAGCAATATTCTTGAGAATGATAGGTCCATGGTTGTTCCTCCTCCCCCGCCCATTATGGATGAACCTATGCCTCAAGACAAGACCCTTCCAAGTAACCAAGGTAAATATGTTGGGGTTCCTCCACCCAGCTCCTATAAAAGACCAAGAGATAATCAAATGATTCCTTTTGTTACTCCAAAGATAAAACAAGTATATAGACCTAAAGAGACAATGGTTTCCTAACCCCTAATGGTTCCTTCAGTTCCTCCCTTAAGGGAAGAAAATAAATCCATGGTTGAGAAACCCACTCCAACCTTGTCACAAATTGAAAATCATGCAAATAACTGAAATTCTAATGAGTGTAGATGTCGTGCTATTGCTCACCAATTGAAAGAAAATTATAAAATGGTGCATGATAATCCAACACCTATGGAAAAAACTCAAGAAGAAATACAAATTTCACAAAAATAAGAAATAGAACAAAAACAAGAATCCAAACAAGAAAATTCAACTTCAATTTCCATAAAACCTTCCATTGTGATCAATTTAGAAGATGAAGAGGAAAATGCTAAAATTGATGAGGAGGTGCATAATGAGCTTAATATTTTATTCTGAAAGAAAATGAATTTAGATGGGGGAAACCATGATGATCCTCCTGATGAGAGTGATCCATCATGTATTGTACCTGGAGATGCTCCTAATATGACACTTTGTGTAGTCCCTTTAGCTATTTTTTCACCTTCCCTATATGATGAGCAATATTGGGATGTAAATGACCTTTAGATTGACTCATATGTGTGGTACTCTTATATGTTTGTTTCATGTGTTCTTTGTGTTTTCTTTCATGTGACATGATCTCATGTGTTGTGTTGCCTGGTGTGTCTTTATGTTTGTGATTTTTCTTTGAATATCGACCCTTCTTGCTCCATTGGTGCAAGAATACAAAGGAAATGAACCTGTCATGACATTCTTCTGTGTATCTTCATTATTCTATAGTTCATAAATTTTATCTCTTTTTTTCTTGTGTTTTCCTTTTAGGGATGATGCAAGGTGTTGAGACATTTAGGTCTCTTCCATGTTGAACCAAAAAATTTCTTATCTCCTCTCTCTATGTGTCATTCCTCCATTGTGTTTGTTGTTCCATGAGTATTTGGGGAATGATGTCAGTTTTGAGCTCTATTATATCACTATAGAAAATAACTATACTGTGTTAAAATGTGCAAGAAAACTGAGAGGGGGTTGAATTAGTTGTCACCAATCACAATCACAAATCTCAAACAATTATCAACTTCACATCCACTTTATTCCATTATTAAGTATGAACATGAAATGAAAATAACATAAAGCAATATCAACATAGGAAACACCAGATTTATGTGGAAAACCCAATAAGGGAGAAACCACGATGAGGATTAACTCACAATATAAAGTAATTCCAAAACCAATTACAAAGAGGCTCACTGCAAAAGGGCTTACTACCCAAGATAAGACTCACTGTCCAATATGGAGGCTCCCTACCTACAGATATAGAAAGATAGAAATAAGATTATTAAATAGAAAACACTTTCTCAATGCAACAAAAGATCCACCACAACAACTTCCACACATCCGTAGCCTTGATCAGAGAATTGCAGACACCATCAGCTCACTGCTTTCAGGAATCTAACACATTAAAGTACTAATGGCTTAATTTACTTTCGCACACTCTTGCTTCTTAAGCTTGTGGCTTGTACAATCCTTAACATCTCAACTTGTATTTATACCATCTTCAACCTTAGAAGCTTTCTCCAAGGTCGACTACACATTCTTCTTTTTAAAAATTCAAATTATGTCACAAACTCAACATTCCCATGGTGGAAGAGAATGAGAGTAGACCAAACCAAGACCCAAAATAACATCTCAGATCAATCACACGCTTCCTTAATTGATACTTATCCTTTGCATGACATGTAAACACCTGGTCGGCCAAATGTAATGAAAACACCAAAGAACTTTGAAGTACATGCTTCCACAACAAGAAGATAACATGTGGAACACATAACACGCTTCACAATACATCTTAGATACCTTTAGAGTCATCCACTCTAATTAATGCAAAACCTCCATACATAGAACACTTCTCCATCAGTCCATCAGACTATACAAACACACACACAACTCAAATTAGACTTTCGTGAGTACCAAACCACAAACACCTTTATAGAGCATGCTTACACCATTACAAGCCTTCTCTAGATCCAAGACCGGAATAAACCATCTGAGGACTATGGAGCAGTATACATTCTACCACAAACAAACAACTCTTCCAGACCAATTCACACACCAGTGAATACAACTTTCACTCTTCATCAAACTAGAAGCTATAAACCAGGATATATCACCCAATGATGCCCATAAACAACACTTCAGATCTGCACAAGTATAGGATCAATACAGAAATGGGCAATAAACCGAGCATTTTTGAACACACACGCAATTTGACTTCACTATTTATTAATTTTCTCAAAATCACTTGGTAAATCATCATTTCAGCACATTTGCAACAACATAAAGATAGCTCCATGCACTCACAACATCTCAACAACATCTCAAATATACATGCATAACCCGTAATCATTTGATTCCTTTTTCTGCACAACCTATACTGTGTTTACATCAATACAACACCACCATACATTCATACTTAAAATATATCGACTCTCGATCCACTCGGGATCCTTTATGTGTTCATATTCTATGGGGGTGATCCCACAATACTAGTTTATAATTTTTGGGCCAAACCGACATTGAACTAAATTTTTTAACTAAATCTTCACTTTCGGGCACCTATAGCAGCTAAACTGTGAGGATGCAAACAAGTGATTTGTGATGTTTTGTCTTTAGATTATAATTTATTTATTTTTGAAAATTTTGAAATCAGATTGCACTTCCTTTCCATCTCCTTCAAAAACTATCTTTTAATAGTAAACACCATTTTTAAAGAGTGACATTACTGGCTAATACGTAACTTTTTCTCTATGAAGGATAAAATTCTAATTTTTTGAATTTAGATTCGTAACTACAATATCTAGTGCATGGAATTGGTTTCATAGAATTTCATTGAACATTTTTTTCTTAATTAAGTTTTAAAGTCAAACGAGTTACAGTTCAGACACGATTTACTGGACAAAACATAACTTTTTTTGTATGTATCAAAACTCATTTTTTTTGTTGGATTAGGGACATCAATATCTACTGCATTGATATTTTCAAAAAAAAAATTGATAATGCTATTTTACCCTATGTGCAAAAAAACAAAGAGCTTTATTTTAGATGAAAACCTATGTCTAATCAAACAACAAAAAAAATACATATTAAAACCAAAACATATTAAAATTCTATTCGATGGATAGCTCATTCCAAGGACTACCATCATCTAGTTGGATCTGTGAAGTCTCCTCCATTTTCATCCTCAACCCGAGATTCAAAAGGAAAAAAATTGTAGAGATTTGGTAGAAGAGGGGAGAAAGGGAAAGGGGGTTCGTCAATTAGTTGTTTGCTCAAACTCTCAATCCATTTGCTTGAATGGGGGTTCGAGTGAATGGGGATTTTCTCGAACCCTTTTAAAATAATATTAAAAAATTTGGTTGGGGTGGTTTGAGCAAATCCTTGGCTGATGTCCACTCGAACCCTTGGCCGACCAATTAATATTATGTTTTTTTTATAATTACATATGCATATAAATATTTGTTTATTTTTTCAATATCAGCATTAGAAGATTAATTCACATTTTTATCCTTCAAGTGAGATTTTGGAGATTTTGGATTTGTGAAGTCATCTTTTGATCTAGAGGATTTGTGAAATCATCTTCCATCAAGGGAGATATTGAATATTTTTGGAGATTTTGGATTTGTGAAGTCATCTTCCATCAAAGGAGATTTTGGAGATTTTTGGAGATTTTGGATTTATGGAGTCATCTTCCATCAAGAGAGATTTTGGATATCTTTGGAGATTTTGGATTTGTGAAGTCATCTTTTGGTAGAGGATTTGTGAAGTCATGTTTTGGTCTAGAGGATTTTTTAAGTCATTTTTTGGTAGAGTAAGAAAATGACTTGTGAAAGAAAAAGAACAAATAAGACTAAACAAATTATTCAGAAGAATAACAAAAAAAGAAGCGCAAACAAAATTCAACAAACTATCATAGAAAGAAACAAGGAATGCATATTTTCTTTCCTAACTTATCTATCTTGTTTCATTTTCATACACTCATGGGGCTTAAAATTAACCAAGTGCATTTACATACAAAGAGTTGTAAATTTTTTATTTTAAATAATTTTAAAAAAATTCTCATATTTTGTGAGTTTTCAAATAATGTGTTATGTTATTTTCAATTAATTTATAAAACTTAAATGGCATTGGTAGAATTCTACATGTGCTTTATGTTGAATCATTTGATTCAAAAACCTTAGAAGATTATGTATAAGATTTGTGTGTGGAATGTAGTGGTTTTATATATTTTTCTTCCATAGTTCAAGCTCCTTCAACATTCACACCTCCTTGTGTTCATGATTGAGTGGAATATTGCTCAAGAAAAAATGGTTATTTCCACACACTATCTTCCATTCAATTAAAATTCCTATACTAGAAAATACACTTATCCATGAAATACTAGGAACAAGTAGGAGCTAACAAAATCGTAGCCTATGGGTGTTACTCCTCTCCCATCGAATTATGAACATAGGAAATCGTAGTGATGTTCTAAGCTACAATTCTTCTTGGTGTCTATAGGCCCATAAGTTATATATGTAAATTGAGAATAATATGCATGTATACTTGAGAGTACAAAATATTAATTTGATTGAAATAAGAATATAATTTTTAAGTTTCTAACTTTACAAGCATGGAATTTCATGTTAGTTATTTAGAATTTCAATAGTTGGCTTTCAACTAATAGTGAATATATAAATGATCTCAATCCCAAGTTATTTTTAGAGCCTTCTTGAACCATTAGGAGATTACCTTTTTTTCCAAACATATGCATATTGAATCCTTAAGGTTCTACTATAGGATTATGGACACAAATAAGGATTCTAGAAATTGGTTTAGAATCTATGTGGTTCGTGATATATAGGTTTTTAATATCTCCATAGTTGATGCTTTTTTTTCTCAAGGATCAATAGGAATGTGAGAACTTTAATCTATCATAGGTGGTTTACATACAAGAATTTCTCACATTATTTAAATGATTATGCATTTTTTATTAATTGCACAAACTCCCATTGGTAGTTATCATTGTTGTTCACCACTAGTGTCTAATATACATTATGTGTTGTTACAAAATAAAATTAAACATTAGATAAATTATGCACTATTGCAATGCACATTGCAAGAGCTATGTTATATTTTATAAACATGTCATGTTTAACAAAAAATTATCTAGGGCTATCACAAACTACCATATGATTCCATAATTAACCTTTAGGAAGAATGGAATAAGAGTTTCAAAAGCACCATTTGAAGGTCTACATTTTTATTTCACACAATGAATATTGATAGAGCATTATATGAGAGATGAATTGAGTCCACAAAGCCCAATTGTCCAGGAACATTTTATAATTTTCATTTGTTGATTTGCATATTTCATTGAAGAGATGGCACAACCAATTTGGACATATTGGATTTTTCCCAAATTTAGTTTATGTATTGTCTTCCTTTTCTCTAGCTTCATTCATTTCTTGTTTTACAATCATTTTGTATGAACCTATATTGAATTTGTAAAATTGTGCTATTGTAATTTCATTTCAAGTAGCTAGATAAGCATAGTCTTTGAAGTAGTGTAACCATTGCTTATTTCCACATATTCTATAAGTGTTAGAATTGTATTTGTAAATGGTTTGAGTCATTGGGCTTAAAATTTACAATAATTTGCATCTTTTCACTCATTGGTTAAAAAAACTTGCATATTCATTCATTGGTCTAAAATTAACCTTGCATCAAGTGTCTTTTTCACATATTACTTTTAGGGTTAAAAAGAACAAGTTTCTTCATTTTCATTGGGCTATCTTAGTTTAATTAAGCTACCTGACTTTCAATTTTCCACAAGGTGCTTAAAGTAGTCATACCTTTAGTCATCATCCTAGGTCATATTACCATCATCCTCCCACACTTGCACTACATTTGGCATTACCTTAGACATCATTTTACATCTATACATTACCATATCTTTGGACTTCATTGTGACATTTATCCTATTGACACCATCATCCTCCCACACTTGCACTACATTTGGCATACCTTAGACATCATTCTGCATCTAGAAATTACCATAGCTTTTGACTTCATTGTGACATTTATCCTATTGTCCAGCATTTGTTCCATGGAACTCTTAAGTTCAAGAATCTTTGATTTCATTTGATTCAAGTTCTACTCCACTTATAGCATCAACTCTCTCTTTTTTGGCTTGCACATGTAAACTCATATGCAATACTTGTTCTTGACCTAGTAAAGTTTTAAACTCATTTCAAGCCTAAAATTTTCCTATCATCTATTTCCAATTGCATTTGTTCCATGGAATTCTTAAATTCAAGAATCTTTGATTTCATATGTTCAAGTCCACTTATATAGCATCATCTCTCACTTTCTTTGCACAATATTTTGTGACATGTAGAAAGGGCTCAACAAGTAGGAAGTTCTCAAGCAAAAGTCAAGCCGAATCTAGATATTGGATTAGACAACTTGGCTGAAGAACACATGGACCTTGAAGATAGGGAGGAGGAGGCCCAAAATATAAAAATGTATGTTGGAGAGGGGTCAGGATCACTTCCTTCTGTTGGTATGGATGAGCATATAAAACTAGCTAAAAAGTGAGGTAACAAATTTCATATAGAAATTTAGATCATTTACTTTAAATGGATATGGAGGAACTAAAATGTTATGCTGACCAACCTACAAATAGGAGTAAGAGTTCAATGACTAAATCTGTGAAGGAAATAATCAATGTTCATTTCAATCATCTTGAAACACTTGAAAAAACCCAACTATTATCATGTTTACTTCTTCATGATGAGTTGAAAGAGTCATTACAATTTTTGGGTGTACATTTGACATTGAATAAGAGGAAACACATGAGACTACAAAAATATATTGTTGAAAATGTTAAAAAAGGTTTAGGTTCCATTGGGAAAGGATCTCAATTAGTGGATAAGGCCATTACAATAAGGGTGATGTTGACATCTATTTTAAATAAAGATATATCAAAAAAAAGAAAAATGTTTGCACTTTCAGCTAAAATTGGTTATAGTAGAACCACACTAATAAAATATGAGAAAAATAGAAAGGTTTTGGATGATAGTTCAGAAGGAAATTGGGAAATTATGTGTAGAGTTTCTCGTTCTGATAGGATTGAAGATGTTGTTAGGAACTTGATCTCAAGGTTTTGGAATGAACAGACCCGTCCATCATCAAATACTAGAGATGTTATGAGACACAGGATTGGGCCTGGTATTTATGAAAATCATATTAAACATTGGCTAGACATAACACAACTTGAGATGTATATGAACTTTTGTAATATGTATCCTCATAGAAAGATTAGGAAAACAATGTTTGAAAGGTTAAAGCCATATTATGTGAAGATAAACAAGTTTTCTGAAGCTTGTTGTCGTTATCATATTGAATTTGATCTCTACTATCAGGTGTTTTGAAAAATGAGAGAAGTTATGGTTTTCAAAATGCACCTCCTAAACAGGTAGGTTTGGTCATAAAGTATATGCTATGTGATCATGAAAATGGACCTCAAATAAATAGCCTAAAAGGACTTTGTGAAACATGTGGAAAGTTGGCTAAATTTCCTTTAAGAAACGAAGATACTAACATAACAAAGACAGTAAATTGCAAGAGTTACAAGTGTGTGAACCCCAATCCCAATACTTGCAAAACAATAAGAACAAACACATTAGATTAGGTAATGCAAGCAAGAACAAGGATTCCCCATGAAATTCATTCACAAAGTTCAAATTAGGAAAAAAGCAATGAAAAACACAATGAAAACAACAAAATAGAGATTGAATCCTAATTAAACTAGCAAACTCATGATCCCATGGGGGAATTGGTGCCAATTTGATGTAAAAATTGGCCATTTCCCAATTCCTATGATGCAAGCTTTGATGAATGTTGATGATTGATCCACTTTGATGTAGAATGGTGAGTGCTCCAAGCTAAAAACATGCATAATCTAGCTAAGATTCAAGAATGATGGATAAAATTTGATAGATATTTGAGCATGGTAACTTTGCATAATTTGTGGATGATCAAATGAGGATATGAGCTCTTTATTTATAGAATATCAAGATGGATGAATGTCCAAATTTGAGCAATGTGGGACTAACATTCATCTAATGGCAAGATACCACTTGTCAACCTATAAGTGGATGGAGGATGTGCAAGTTTTGAAGAATGTGCAAAGAAGGGGGAGATTCAAATTCAAAATATGGCTTGAAGGATGAGGTGAAAGGTGAAGTAAATGCACATGGCTCAAGAAAAGGACATGTAAGAGATTTTAAATGCTTTGTTGGAAGGGACAAGTCCTTTTTGGGGGAGATTTCAAATTTGAGGAATATTCCATCTTTGATGCCTTTTTTGAATGAAAATAGATGATTTATAAATCAATTAAATTGATTTTCATGTGAAAGTTGCAAAATCTAGAGGATTTGATGGATTAATACTAAGATTAATCAGAATTTGATTAATTTAAATGATGTTAGTTGATTTGACCATTTTGACTTAGATTTTAGGATTTAAATAACTCAAAATGAGAAGAGAATGATTTAGACTTAGTTAAATAAATATTTTTGATTTATTTAACCACAGGGGTGATGTTAGATTAAATTAGATAAATGTTTGATTTATTTAATTTAATTAAATGAACTTGAGAGATTTAATCAAATAATATGGATTATTTAATTAAACAAAGATAGGAAGATGAAATGACCTAGCTAATTATACAGAGACAATGATTTAATTAAATCGAGGGATTTATTTAATTAAAAGAGGAATTATGATGACTTTAATCAAATAAGGTTATTCAATTAAATGGTTAGATAGAGGGATAATTCAGGATGAAGCAATGTTAATAGATCAGGATCAAGTGTGCGATATCAATCTGTATATTTTCAATGTCTACATTTTTCCCCTCTTTGAAGCAATGTACTTGTTGTGTTGGTTCAAAGAATAATCTTGCCAGGATCAAAAGTCAAAAATTCTCTAATTTTTTTGGATGCTCCACTGCTGCCCCAGAAAATGAAGAATTACACTGGTATATTGCCCCCTCGAGAGATTGAGCAAATATGTTTGATTTGAGGGTCAATCTCTCGACAAAGAGGTTCAAGATCAGTTCAACTCAAAAGTTTGACGTAGACAGATTTGATGATGTAGATAGTCATCAGCCATGGCTAGCCTCATGCCTATTTTGATATATTACACCCACTTGATCCTGATTTGTACCATGACAGTTACATTATTGATGATATAAATGAGATGATTATGATGTTTATATGTAATGGATGATATGATGATGCATGGATGATATGGATGCACATGATATGATATGATGATGCATGGATGATTATGAAAATAGATGATAAATGTATGGTTTATGAGATGTTTAGAATAACCAATCTATATTATGCAATGATGGGGATGAATGCATGTGGTATAATTAATTATTTCTATATGATATGATATGCATTATGTAGTATGCTGACGGTTTTGTGGATGCAAGATAGATGCAATGGTGATAATTTATGATTAACTGTCATAGTACCATGTTAGTGCGAAAAGCAAGAGATAGAAGAAAATAAGAGATTCCAACAAGACATGAGATGATGATGATGATGATTACTTGTCGAGGAGTTGGTATTTTAAAAGGGCCAATTCCCTTATGTTTGATAACACATGTAGGCACGATGCATCAGGGTATAAAGAACTAGGATGGCATTGTACCTAGTGCAATGGACTTTGAATTGAAAAACAAATAGGAGTATTCTTGTTCACACTTGACATACAGAAACCTTGCTAGGATGGACCTAACAAAGCAAGTATTCGCCAAGTTATATTACAAGAACGTCCAACAAGCACAACAGATAAAAAGATAATGATCGTTGCCCCATTCCTATTTCTCTAAATCCCTTCGTTGGGGACATCATTGAGAGGTCATTGGAATGAGCGCAATAAGATTAAAAAAAAAAAAGATCAAGTAAACAAACAAGTCAATGTTCTTCATACCTCTAGCCAAAGGGATTTGTTTTGATAGGATAAGAATCCAAAGTGATATCCAAAATGATGCCCATTGTCGGAACGATATATCCTAGGACATGCATTAAATAGGATGATGATGGTTTGATAAGTTGATTGATAGGCTATTGATATAAGGTTGATTGACATGTTTGAAAATGATCAAGAGTTTGATTTTGCATTTAACGGTTTGTTGTTTTGATTTTGATTTTGCGTTTGAAGTTTGTTTTTTTGTTGATTGTTGTACTTGTTTCTATTTGTTTTGCCAAAGGGTGAGTGTGATGATTGATTTATTATGGATGGTTGATTTATTGCGGGTGAAAGCGAAATGGGACAGATGGATTTTTTCAAATATTTGGATGTTTTTGACGTTTTTGGAATGTTTTGAGGTTGTTTTTGGGTTTTTTTTGGATTTTTCAAATGTTTTGATTTTTAATTTTTTCAAATGTTTTTGGATTTTGTGAGATTTTATTAATGTTTTTGGATTGTGATTTTTGTTTTGGATTTTTTTGGTTTTTTGAATATTTTTGGATTTTTGTGTCTCAGTGGCTAATCAAAGATTAGCCTTGCCTACGTTTAAGCTCAGAGACGATGTAGTTCGGATTCCATGTTTTTGATGTTTTCTATTTTTATGAGTGTTTTTGGATTTTGATGTGTTTTGGATGTTTTTCGACTTTTCGCACAATTTTGACGACTTGGATATGGATGTGTGTGATGATATCAATGCTCTGTTTAGGATTTTGCTGAAGACCAAGCTAAGGTTGACTGATCGAATCGATAGATTGATGATGATGATAACATTGTTAAGGATGCACAACAATGCAAGGATAGTGTTAAGCAACACAATGATCGAGAAGGATATCCCAAGATTATGGATTGATTGGACTTGATTGATTAGGATTTTGAAGCTTGATTTGGAACATAATTTGTTTGGATGATTGGATGTGACATTGAAGCACACGTTAGATACGACTAATATGTATTGTTTGGATTGATGCCTGATGAAAGATGAAGCTTGATAAGGAATGTCTTCTCATCAAAATGTGACATGGGTTAGTGATTTGGATTCTGGATCACAAATGCTTTTTCTAGTTTGATCTCATGTTTACCAATGTTCGGATCACCACATAAGTTGGAGGCTATAGATCAAGATTTATTCTTGAAGCAAGATGTAAATATTTGCCCCCAATGTCTAGCAATGTTTGACATGTCATGGGTGGATGCTCGGATAGGTGTATGGGTTGAGGGATATGGATTATCTTGTGATAAGATAAGGTGTTCAGATAAAGAATGCTCATTTGGATAATGCTTCATGGCTCAGATAATGCGGGGTAGGATAGGATCAATTAAAATGACCCATGTCAAGATGTTTACCATAAGCAAGCGTAAAGTGTGCACCAAAATTTTACCAAGATCAAGATAATTTGGACTATGGATGTAGATGGATAAAGATGGATTGCATAAATGGTTCATGGATGAATGGATTTATTATGGATGAGATGGATAGAATGTTGGATTTATTATGGATGGGATAAGATACTTTCACCTGAACTAGCACATGTAGATGCTCGATTCTACACATGATTCCTGTTTGCCAGGTTCTCATCATGGTACCTGCCCAAAGCGCCACCGAAGTGGTTTTCACTAGAGGACAATTTTTTTCTTTACTGTTTTCAATCCTTTTTTTGATTTTTTATTAGATTTTCATATTTTTTTTATTTTTTGTATTTTTCTATGAAAGATTTAAAACTCATGTTGAACCACAAGGTGTTGCTGATGTAGATGCTTCTGTCATGATGTGCCATTGATAACCTGCTTGAAGAAGTTGCTTTGCTAAGATATGTGCACTTGAATGCAACTTTTGGGATTCTTGATTTGATTTATTGATACCAGGGTTAACTCTGTCTCTATGCGCACATCATGATAGAGTGCCTTCAAAATCCTTATGATGAAGGGTCATCGCCAATACATGGTCAATTTGGGAATTGGATATCATGCGTGGAGGCGTGGATGGAGTGTGTTTAGGGATAAGAGATGGATTGGTTGACAGTTTGGAACTTTTGGCTCTCCAAACTTGCGAAGATGAGCAATGATGGGTGGATATGGAAGTGTGCGTGGAATTAGGACCAACTGCTTGATACACTTTGTGCATTGCTTGGAAAGCTTTCTTTTGATTTTGTGGACATCTTTGATGGATACTTTTCCCTTTTTTATTTTTTCCCATAGTTTCTTTGATTAATGGAGTTTGATAGGGATAATCTTTCTTTGTATTCTTTGGTATCCATGTGTATTTGATTTGTCCATTATTCTTCTTTGTTTCTTTTTCTTTGATAACATTCTTTGTGCTTTGATTCAAATCTTTCTTTTGATGTTGGTCCCAATTCATGGATGGGGTGATGAGTGGATGAAGATTCATGGCGTGGATAGTTGTAGTATTGGTACTTGTTTCATCATAAGGATTCTTCATGCTCCCTATGTTGACATTTGCTTGAGACATAGTTTCCCCTAGTATTGTGGAATTATTACCTTCATGCTTTGATTCTGCCTATTCTAAGATGTCTTGTTCAATAAGCACTCTCTGATAAATGACCACTATAGATGATGTTATTTCAATTTGTTGCTCTACTAACTTTGAAATATCTTGTTCTATTTGATCTACTTCCTTGAGTGGATAATGTTGGATATCTTCATACATGATGTCCTTAGTTTGAATTTGGTATATGTCTGATTCTGATGTTGTCAACTCAATAACTTGCTATTTTTGTGTAATAATTTCAAGAGTAAAAGAATCTTGTTCTGAATGAAGATCATCTATGTGTCCATCCATAGAAAGCATCTCATGGGTAGATGGAGGAGTATGTGCATCTTGTATAGATAGAAGAGTGTCCATTAGATCATTGTAATATATTGGAGATATGTATTATTGATCTTGAATGATTTCATAATTGCTTTCAACATGCTCTGGATCAAGTTCTTGACATGGGTCAATTTCAAATGATGGATTACTTATAAAGGGTTCTTCGATGGGAAGCGGCTCAATATCTTCTTGATCTTTGAGTGAGTTTGGATCAAGTGTTGAGTTGAAGATTCCTTCAATATTGACAATCATGAGGTCGAAGGATGTCAATATGTCTTGGAAAGGACCATTGCTAGACTTTGGTGAGAGATGTTGATCATGCTTTAGAATAGATTTTTGAGATATGTCCTCTAACTCATTAGGTGATGTAGAGACATTTTCAGCATGATCATTGGTCGATGGATTGTTGATTACAGGATCAAATAATGTTAACACTCCTTGAAATAGATCATTGTCAAATATTGTTGATGGATTCTTATCATGATCAAAAAGTGACTCTTGATGTATGTTGATTTTATCTTTGGATGAGGTAAAAACAACTTCCATGTGTTCATTGATGGATAGGTTTTGATCATGTGATCGTTGAATTGGATCGATACATGGAGTTGTTAACATTTTGTTGGGATTTTGAACATTTTCTTGTTGGGCTTGTAGTGTGGCTTGGGAAACTTGAGCAGCTTGTGCAGCTTGCTGAGCAACTAGTTGTGCAGCTTGTCGATTTTGGTTTTGTTGGAGTGCCTTTTGATAAGCAGCCTATTGAGCGGCTTGCAACACAATGTTGTATTGGTTTGATGTGTTTGGTTTGGGTGGTGGTGGTGGCAGAGGTGGTTTTGGAATAGTGCTTGTTGTAGTGATAAGAGGTACCATCGTATTAATGATTGGTATTTGAGTGGTGGATGGTGTAATTGATGTGATTGGTCCTTGAGAGACCATGTTTTGAGGTATGATAGATGATGTGTTGGTTGCTTGTGCTATGGGGATGGTCGCCATTTTTTGTTGTGATATCAATGGTAAGGGGGGATGATTTGGTATAATGCCTTGATTGATGGTTGGGGGGATGTTTTGGATGAGCGGTGGTAGTGAAGGTAGCCCCAAACCAAGAGGTGATATGGATGTTAATGGAAAGGGTGGGAGTGGTGGGAGAGTGAGTGGCATGCTCCCTTGTGGAAATGATGATGTTTGATAAAAAATTCCCCCTAGTCAAAATAGGTCACCTTCTCCTTGTGAGATCATGGGGAGAGAGGTTTGCGATGTTGTATTAAATGATGATGATGATGGGTCATTATGAAACATATCTATTCAAAATTTTACCAAAGTGTGGATTTGAAATGTTCATGTTTGGTATAGTTGTACTTGGTATATTCTCATTTGGCATGTATGGATTTTGTGGGATAATGTTGTTTTGTTGAAGACTCATGCATTGAGTATTTGGTTGATAGATTTGTAAATTTGGACTTGGATTTAAATCTACCATTGGAAAAGGTGTTCCAAGATTTAGATTGGGTATACTCACATTTTTTGTACAATTGAGGTTTGTAGGAGATAATGATCCCATGTATGGATTGTATAAATGTGAGTTTTAAAAATCAATTGGCATTGTAATCCTTTGATAATTTGGTTGGTTTAGACTGCTTATGATGTATGGATTAAGTTTATATTCCATGTTCTTCTTGTGTTTTGACTTTGTTACAAAAATGACCTCTAAGGTGTTTAGGACCAATGATGAGATGAAGGATGAAAGGGGTGAATGATATGGGTGTTGTTTTTCTTAGGAAATTTGGATCAACGCTAGACTTTAGGATTTTATTTTGATT
The DNA here is from genome assembly GCA_007258455.2 of Sequoia sempervirens. Classification (NCBI taxonomy): domain Eukaryota; kingdom Viridiplantae; phylum Streptophyta; class Pinopsida; order Cupressales; family Cupressaceae; genus Sequoia; species Sequoia sempervirens. The sequence continues at coordinate 84,893 of VDFB02082994.1, forward strand.
AGATAATTATCTTGTAAACCCTAAGATGTTGGATGTGATATTTAGGATAAACTTGTTCAAAGGTGTGCTAATTTAACTAGACGTATGAGAAAGGATGCATTCCCATACTCCTAATTAAACAAGGTGATTTTGAATTGTCTTGAGGATGTACCCAAGTCTAGATAATGATGTTTCCAAAGCTCTAAAGTTGCTTGTGGGATGGGATGATAAATGTTTGAAATGGATGAAGTGTTTAATTTTGATCCTAAATGAGCCTAAGAAGGACTTTTTTACAAGGCCAAGGTTTTGAAGAACATGTTTTTCCCTTCAAACCAAAAGATCAATGTTTTCTCAAAAGACCATAAGATAAAAGATACACAAGCACATGTGTGGGGTTCAATTGATTCCATCTTGATTAGTGAATTTCTTTTACCACAAACACTTTCTTGATTAGATTTTCAAACTAAATGTCCAATTTCCTAACTTCTTTTCATCCCACAAAGTGCTATGTGGAATTTAAGGAAATCAAGGCAATGGTTACCTATTGTTTATCTTTAGTAGGTAAATTGAGATGTAATTTCAAGTGTTTAGAAACCTCTAAGGATGTGAATCCCAAGGGCAAGCAATAACACATGAATTTGGTCAATTGTATTTACCTCCTAAAGGGTTTGAAATTTTGATGATGATGTTTAAGTGTTTGTTTCCAAGATGTTTTCGAACAAGCAAAGCATTTTTTAACCAAGAATAAGGACAACCCTATGAATATGAAAGGAAATATTTGTTGAGTCCCCACTTGGACAAGTCCAGCTACGCTTATCTTTAGAGAATGGTTAGATTCTTGACCCCACTGGCTCCCCTCCACGGCTCATTAACGTCAATTGGGGCAGCCAAGCATCAACACCCATGAAACTCCCATGGCATGCTTTCCATTTCTATTAAAAGACCATAAAAGTGTGGGGTGGCTTCAGAATGACCGTTCTTGCACCAACAAATAGATTAAGGATTTTGGAAATTCTAGAACATGGTTTTTAATACGGACTTTCCGTTCGTGGAGATTGACCCATAGGGCGAAAGTCCCCTTTCGGGTCCATCTCATCGGAATCAACTGCGTGATATTGGCGTTTATTCCAATACCCACATTTATATCCTGGTTGGAAATACTGTTGGATTTAGAGTGTTACCAGTTGAGTCGTTCCCTTGGGTGAGTACTTTTTTCCCCAAGGCAGGCCCTCTAGGATAAACAAAAGTGAGCAAAGGCAATATCCGTAGCTTGATCAATCTTTGTTTGCAACAAAGAGAAAGAATGTACGCAATAATGCTCTACTCACACTTGCACAAGATTTTGTTCAATTTTATATCCAAAATGAAGTGTGGAGGTGATTGCTTTATCTCAACCTAAAATCACAAAAAAGGCCTTTTGATTCTCAAGATCGCTATAAAGCATGAGAGAAGCGCATACATCCTTTTTCAACGAAGTTAGTTTAAGTAATCCCTCACAAATACAAAGTTGCACATGTTCGTTTTAAATCCACAAAGCAATTATGAGTTCTTTTTAAAGAACCAAAGGACAAATGAGAGTTTCTTTGTTCAATTGTTAACCAAAAAACAAACTCTAGTAAGTTGTATTCCTAATGTTCATTTTAAACCTTTGCAAAAATTGGAAAGATTCTTTTTAAAACCCAAACAAAATTAGTGTCCTAAGCAAAAGAGATAAAAATTTCTTTAAAAATTGTTAAACAAACACTAAAGTGTTGATAAACACTTTGATTTTGTGGAATATCATCCTTATGCTTCCTTCTCTTTCATTTTCAAATGATCCAACCTAAAAGAAAGAAAAACCAGTCAAATTCTACAAAATACAGAGGCCAAAAAGCATAAAACAGAAGATAAATTCATCATTGACAAAAAGCACATGCTAAAATTAAATTTCCACTTTTTACTCCTTGCCAATGATACAACCCATGACTGCGTTGCAGTTTGATTTCTCAACGATGTTGTATAGCGCTGCTTACTAGTCAACATCGCTCTATGTCAGGGCCAGTGAGCTTAACAACGTCGCACTTTTTCCCAGCATCGCTATTTGATTTTTTTGTAAAATCCTGTGGGTTAGAATGGTCAAGCGACATAGTCTGGAACTCAAATTTTTGGGCGGGAAGACCTCAACGTTGCAGTTTGAGTTTCCAGCGGTGCTGTATGGCGATGTTGGAAAGTCAACAGTGATATATGGCAACGCTAAGCTTCCAGTGTTGGAATTTTTCTGTGTACAAACAAAAACACGAAATTTTTGAAAGAAAGTGATTAAAAATGATATCAAGCCCTCCTAACGCCAAATATGTGAACCCCAATCCCAATACCTACAAAACAATAAGAACAAACACATTAGATTAGGTAATGCAAGTAAGAACAAGGATTCCCCAAGAAATCCATTCACAAAGTTCAAATTAGGAAAAAAGCAATGAACACAATGAAAACAACAAAATAGAGATTGAATCCTAATTAAACTAGCAAACTCATGATCCCATGGGGGAATTGGTGCCAATTTGATGTGAAAATTGGCTCTTTCCCAATTCCTATGACGCAAGCTTTGATGAATGTTGATGGTTGATCCACTTTGATGAAGAATGGTGAGTGCTCCAAGCTAAAAACCTGCATAACCTAGCTAAGATTCAAGAATGATGGATGAAATTTGATAGATATTTGAGCATGGTAACTTTGCATAATTTGTGGATGATCAAATGAGGATATGTGCTCTTTATTTATAGAATGCCAAGATGGATGAATGTCCAAATTTGAACAATGTGGGACTAACATTCATCCAATGGCAAGATGCCACTTTTCAACCTATGAGTGGATGGAGGATGTGCAAGTTTTGAAGAATGTGCAAAGAGGGGGGAGATTCAAATTCAAAATATGGCTTGAAGGATGAGGTGAAAGGTGAAGCAAATACACATGGCTCAAGAAAAGGACATGTAAGAGAATTTAAATTCTTTGGTGAATGCTTATGTCAAATTGGGGGGAGATTCAAATTTGGAGAATATTCCTCAAAGATGCCATGTTGAAAGAAAATGATGAATTTAATGAATTAAAATGCTTTATTGGTGCAAGTGAGAAAAGATAGAGGATTCGATGGGTGATTAGATTAGATTAATCATGGATTAGATTAATTAAGATGATGTTAGGTGATTTTGACCCATTTGATTTAGATTTAGGGATTTAAATTAAATCAAAATGAGAAGAGAATGATTTAGACTTAGTTAAATAAATATTTTTGATTTATTTAACCAAAGGGGGTGATGTTAGATTAAATTAGATAAATGTTTGATTTATTTAATTTAATTAGATGAACTTGAGAGATTTAATCAAATAATATGGATTATTTAATTAAACAAAGATAGGAAGATTAAATGACCTAGCTAATTATGTAGAGACAATTATTTAATTAAATCGAGGGATTTATTTAATTAAAAGGGGAATTATGATGACTTTAATCAAATAAGGCTATTTGATTAAATGGTTAGATAGAGGGATAATTCGGGATGAAGTGATGTTAGTAGATCAGGATCGAGTGTGCGATATCAATCTGTATATTTTCGATGTCTACAACAAGTATGTAAAGTTTCAAACAAATTTTGGGAAAGAATCCACAAGGTTAAACTATGTATCTAAGAGGAGATACCTATTGTAAAATTTATGAAATATTTTTGAAAATTGATACAACCATACATACAACTTTCCTTTTTTGCTAGGTGGAAAGCACAATAGTTTCAAACATTAAGAGATACTTTCCCACTTAGATAGTTCTATCAGTACTTGACTTTGCAGAAAATTAATCTTGTGTACATCAAAAAGAGATTCAATCATAATATTACTTTTGAAAGCAGATCACTATGATGGTTCATGTGTGTTATCAACATGCACAATCGGAATTGGATGGTGTTGAGAGTATAGATGAACAATGAGCCATTAAGAAAGAATATCACTTTTATATTAGCGATGATAAAGAGCATGACACTTTTTTTACAACATTGCTTTACAAATTGTTTTGAGAATTTGAGAATCAGGGATGTAAAATTTGAAAAGTATTTTGTATGGTTAGATGGATGTGTGGCACAATTCAAATCATCACGACCATTTTATGCACTATCTAGATATCATAAAATTTACAAAATACCACATGTTTGGAGTTTCTTTGAGAGTGGGCATGGAAAGGGTGAGCATGATGGCACAAGAGCTTGCATCAAACATGCTTTAAGAAAGCATCGAATAAGCTAAAAAAACCTTAAACAAGTGATGGAATGTTATTTTTCGTAGGTGAGTTTGAATTTAAAATTATATATAAATTGTGTACATGTACATTACGTTAAAAGCATTAAATATATATTATACAAACCTTGAGCATGAAAATGTTGTACACATGTGCATGTCTTACCTCAAGTTCATGTTTACCATGCAGGTTTTGTTGTAGTGCAAGGGATATATCTAAAACAAGTCAAAGTTGTTCAAAATGGGATTCATTTTGTTGACTATCAACCTGATAACAAGGTATATCAATATAGTCACCTAATAATTGCTACTGCCCTACATCTTCATGCAATTGCACATGCACATGGACGAAAAAATGGAGACTAGATAGTGATGATCATCTGAAAATTTTACATATTATTGAAGAACATGTTGAACTAGAATGTTTGAGTTAGATTATATCCACAATTTTCAAGTTCATGTGTACATGTATACATGTGTTCAAGTGATAACTTATAGTAACTTGTTTGAACTCTAGATTGTTTTAGTTACTTATAATATATGTTGTTGACAAGTATTTTAAATTTATTTGGACACAAATTAGTGGTTGAAACACATTGGGACCCTTAAATTGAGTAGATATTTCCAATTACATATTTGTTCCATGGAATTCTTACTTCAAGAATCTTTGATTTCATTTTAAATTTCAACTCCACTTATAGCATCATCTCTCACTTTTTTCGCTTGCATGTAAACTCATATATATGATTTCAATACTTGTTTGAAACCTATTGAAGTTTTTTAAAATCATTTTTTCCTAAATTCCAATTATATTGTATATTTGTTCCATGGAATTCTTAAGTTCAACAATCTTTGATCTGATTTGGATCATTATTATTTATTTTTTTACCAAATAATTATTCTCTTGTATGATTAGGGCCTCATCTTGTTAAAACTCTTATCTCATCCATGTTTTATTATGTTTAGAGAATATTTTTTAACTTACTATATATTCTTATGCCTTATTTTACTTTGTTTTTTCTCTGATCTTTCTCTTCTACCATGTTATTTCTAACTAATTGAATTATGAAGTATTCATGCCTAGTATTTTGTAAATTATGAAATATGAACTATGTTGTTTTTCTAAAAAAATGTACACTCTCAAGTAATCTTTTCTAGGTCTTTCTATCCTAAGCAAGGATTCAATACTTAAATTTTTTTTTTCTTGAGCTAGATTATTCTTATGCTTAGATTATACAATAACTAGTTTCATATATGTCTTTTATTCAAATTTTATAACATTACATATGTGTGTACATGTGTAAAACTACATACATGTGTACGTACATAATGTATTTAATGTACATGTAAATAACATGTTTAACATATATAAATCATAAATACGTGAGCATGAGTTCTCTATTTATCTAAAAATAATGTATAAACACTAGATTGAGTATAAACATCATGTACATGTACACATGTAGATTAACATGTAAGCATTTAAACATAAGAAAACACATGTATATGTAGATAGATGAATGTATAAACATATAAACATGTTATAAGCAAAGAAGTACATGCACATAGATTGAATAAAATAAACATATAAACATAAGCAAATGAATATTTTTAAGCTCAAACACATGTATGTATATATCATATAAGAAAATGTACTAGAGATCACAAATATAATAATGTATCAACAACCTAGCAAATGTACTAGAGATTGATCATCAAATGTAGGTAATAATGTAGATCAACAACCTAACAAATGTACTATAGATCATCGAATGCAGGTAATAATGTATTAACAACCTAACAAATATACTAGAGATCATCAAATGTAAGTAATAACATGTATCAACAACCTAACAAATGTACTACAGATCATCAAATATAGGTAATAACATGTACCAACAATCTAACAAATGTACTAGAGATCATCAAATGTATAGAGGTAATATAACATGAATCAACAACCTAGCAAACATGTACTAGAGCTCATCAAATGTATCCTGCCATATATAATGTGAACAACAACTCGTAGATCCAGTGTAGCCTAATAGTCATGTTGACTCCTAGTCAAACGACCCTCTGAATGCAAATCCTACTTTGATGGATGTATTGAGCCCTGGAGATAAAATTGTACACAATTCATGTTAAATACGTATAATATATATATATATATATATATATAAATGAAAGTTAAATTTAAGAATGCATTACATTGTATTTTTAAATATCTATCTAGATATATATACACATGTATGCACACACATATATAAAAATTTAAAACTGACATGTCCACTCGAAGCGGTATCATCCATTGAATCACGTTAAAGTACATGATCTAAACCCAAACTAGGAGTAACATGAGGTATTTCCATCTATAATATGTACATGTAATGTCGCAGAATTGCACCTAGGGGCAATTCCACAATTTTTTACTTTTGCCTAGCATTGATGACACCTAAGAGCATTCATGAAAAAAATCTCATGAGTCAAAATTTTGTGATTTTGATTCCATGTGGACTTGTGGCAGAGCAACAAAATCCTGAATACATGTTTCCTGAGAATATGGGCTTTGGATGCCTATGCAGCATGCGGACATCTACGTGGCACGCTAGCATCCTGGTTGTTTCTCGAGTTTGAAATAAGGAATCTGGAATCTTAACTCTCTAGATTTGTGTCCTAATAGTCATATTTCAGATGAAACAACTCTTTTTTTCCCTTGCATGCATCAAAAAACCCATCCTTTCTCTCATTTTGGGTTGGAATTCATTCATTCAAGCTCTCCTAACATTCTTCTCCTTCTTTGAGTTCTCTTCATCCTTGACAGTAGAACTCTCACAAGCGAATCCATGTCGAACTGAGGTCCTTTTGGCAGCAACAACTCTCAAGAAAGAACTCAACGGTGTGTATGTGTGCTCCAAAGAGGGTCTAGGAACATGGGTAATTCTCTCTCTCTCTCTCTCTCACTCTCCTTTCCTACTTATTTATTTACTACTTCATGGTGCGGGTTCTACTCCTGAAGTGGGTTTTGCTTTCACCACACGCTTTGTTTACTTTGTTTGCACTCTTTTCCAACTTGGTTGTCCATTGAGGTGGGAACACCAAAATGGGGGTCTGAATGAGGCAGACCCCTATACAACCCCAACCTTTTCCCCTCATTTTTCTGTGTGTAGGTTACAAAACGAAGCTTGGAGTGAAGACTCAAACGTCTAGTAAGAGGTAAGCTTTCTCCAAGCGCCCTTGTGTTTGTTATAGCTTCCAACTTCCTGTTTGTTCATTTTTTTTAGTACATCCCAGATCTGAGCCCAAAAGTGAAACTTGGTTCTTCCCACTTGAGCTCTTGAGTTCTCTATTGCTTAGGATGCAAGCACGTCTTTTAGATGATAGTGCATCGCACTTGCATCTTGAAACCATGCTGCTATATTTTGGCTCAGAGCTCACTCATCTGAAGAATTTTTTTTGTAGTTTTACTCTCTCAAGATTCGAAGTAGTTTTCTTAGAAACATAACTTGGGTATACTTCTTTACCATTTCGTCAATCCACTTATGCTAAGGTGTATAAGGGAAATTCGTTCCCTAGTGATCTCTTGATCTAACAAAGAGACCCATGTGCAGTGAATCCCTCTTATATCACATTTTAGTGAACTTGACGTGAACACATCGAATTTATTTTCATGATGTTGCATGCTTATGATAACCCCTTTTCTGAGGAAGATTTCGATATGTTGGAAGATGCTCTAGATGACTTCTTGGAACTGCTCTCCCTTGTCTACAAATCTTCCAAACAAACTCCCCCATACAAGACGAGGAGTCAGTAAATGTGGTTGTTGTCTTTGTGGCTCCTCCAAGCCCTAAGAAACCCATCATTTACGTGAGCCCAGTCGACTCGTCCTCTAGGGAGAATTGTTCTATCTATGGGATTTTGTGTCATAGTGATTCATCAGACTTATATTCAAGTTTCATGAAAGCTACAGACTCCACTTCCTATAATGTTGTTGGGAATACATATAATACAAGGAGAAATAAGTAGAACTTGGATCAAAAACCTTCTTTTCTTGCATCACAACCCACTCAAGTCCCTACTTCTTTACCTTCTCAATCAAACCTTCCTTCAACAACCAAACCCGTGATCAAAGCACCATGTGATTATGATCCTGTCAAGCAACTTCGCATTACTCTAGCTAAGATATCACTTTGGGATTTGATTCAGACTACTCTAGAGATGATTCAGGAAGCTTTACAAAAGATTATCTTTTCTTCCTTCGCTAGGCCCATAGATGTTAATGCGTTGTTGGCTCATATTCAAGTGGATTCATCGAATATCATGTTCCATCTGCAAGAACTCCCACCTTCGGATGTGTAGAAGCAAGCAGATCCCTTGATGATTATAATTAATGTTAATAATATCAGTATTAGGCATACTCTCATTGACACTAGTTTGGCTCTCAATGTTTGCGGTATCGACCTATTACCTAAAATTAAAGTTGATTCATCTTCTTTAGTAGCTTCTTCCTTGTATATTTGTGGGTTTGACAATGTTGGCTATCAAGCTCTAGGTACAATAATACTACCTTTGCAGCTGGGTCACGTTACCTTTCCTACCTTAGTTTTTGCGATGCCTGGGTCATTACCATATAACCTTCTCTTGGGGAGACCCTAGATTCATGTTGTGGGTGCTTTGACCTCTACTTTACATCATTCTTTAAAGTTTGCAGCAAATAATCGAGTGGTTACGATTAAAGAAGATCCAGAAGCTATTCATCTTATTGAGCTAGTGGCTGTCAATCATGCTTCAGTCATATCCACTCTCAAGAACTATATCTCGTCCTTAACTATTGATGCTATGGCATGTTCTTCATTAATACCCTCTATGGAATTCGTTCCTAGAGTGAATGTCGTTAGAGATGAACCAAATAAAGCAGAGGATCTTAAGTCTCCCCCATCTTCCCCTTCCTCCTCTCAATCCAATGCTTTCCTTGGTGATGATTGGGGCTCCTTGGAATTCTCTAAATTCTTCATTGCAGAATACAAGGAAAACCCCTCTTGCATAGAAATTCTAGGTACTTCTGATACAAAGATGGATAATGCTCCCGTTGGGGAATAAAAGTGTGACCTTGTTCAAGAGACCACTCCTTCCTCTACTGAGGAGAGTAATCCCACTCCTGCAAAGGAGGTTAATATTTGTGAACCTAGTAAAGAAGGTGGAAGCACTCTTGTAGAGACATTCAACATCCATTGGTGGAATGAAACACTCTATGTAGAGCTGGCACCTCCTAAAGTTTTTCAAACTCATTATGGGTTTGGATATGAACTCGCCTCTTGATATGGCTATGGGTAGAAAGGCCTGGGGCGTATCGAACAAGGAATCCAAGTCCCTATCCAGTTTAAGCCATGGAAGCACTATCTGGGTTTTAGATGCTCTATTGAATAGTCTAAGCAAAAACCTTGGTGGAGTGTTAACATGATTTCGGCCAAGCCATTGAGTTTGGTCCATCCTCAATTGATAGAGGAGAAGTAGCAGGCTGAGAAAATCCCTTTAGATTTCTTCTCTTCGCACAAAGCATTGGTGGAATTCCTAGGATCCTATTTTGCATTTCCTTCTTTTCATCACAAGAAACGATTCTTGTATCACCTGCATAAACAAGCATACTTTGGAGAATCCGTCTTGAGTATTGATGAGGAAGACCCTCTATCTAACATTAGTAATGATGTTCTAATATCTCACCCTAAAGATCATAGTTCTCCCCTTAAAAGAGATACTATTGAAGTCTCTATGGATCCTAAGTCCTCAGAAAAAGTAATTAGGATTGGGAAGTGTCTTTCTTCAAAAGAAGCGGACGAACATTCTGATCTCTTGCACTCTCATCCTAATATTTTCACTTGGATGTACAAGGATATGCCTAGTATTGATGAGTCTATAGTGGTTCACAATATTGTCCTATGTCTTGACTCCAAGCCAGCTAAGCAAAAATTCTGAAAGATAAATCCCAAGGTGGCGTTGATGGTCAAAACTAAGATAGAGAAGTTGTTGAAAGTAGGTCTTATCCGTCTGATTGACTACTCCCCTTGGATCTTGACTATAGTCATTGTTAGTAAGCATGATGGTCGTATTCATATATGTATTTACTTTCGAGATCTTAATAAGGCCTCTCTTAAGGATTATTTTTTGTTTCCTAATATAGATATGATTGTGGATTCGACTGCAGGCCATGCATTGTTATCTTTTATGGATTTCTTCTTGGGTTACAATCAGATTTGTATTCACCCAGAGGATCGGTATAAGACAGCCTTCACTACCCCTTGGGGTACTTTTTGTTATGTATTCATCCCCTTTGGGTTGAAGAATGCGGCAGCGACTTACCAACAGGCGATGACCCTGATATTTCATGATTTTATCCATAAGATCTTAGAATACTATGTTGACGACATCTTAGTGAAATCTGTAAGAACTTATGAAAAGCAATAATAGGATCAAGAGATCAAACATAACACAAAAGAGAGACAAAATGAGAGAATATGATGATTGTATTCTCAATATGCATGAAGATGTACTATGAAGATGGACAATTACAAGTATGTACAAGGCTTGCTTATAAAGGCAAGCTAGGACACAATGAAGGACCATGAATGAGACAAGTGTCTGAATCATGTGTAGGGTAGGTAGAAAGAAATAATAGATAATTCCATGAAAGGTGGATCACCCACCTAAAGTCGAATTATCATGCCATGAAAGGTGGAGATAAAAATGTGATAACTAGATCACACCACAAAGAGTGGAATTTCTCCTACACACACTTCCCTAAGTTTCCAAGTCATATCTCTAAATGTATGCACAAACCTAGATGCAAGATGCAAATAACTAGGTGTCACAAGTGCAACCTATAATGATATGCATTCCCTAAGTAAAGTGTAATAAGTAAAATACTTATTTACACCAACACACCCCCTTAAGTGCAACTTGGGGAATGAAGACTCAAGCTAACCATGCAAGATGGGTCCCAGAAATTGGGCCATGTTAGGTACCCATGTACAAATGCAATGCAATCACTCACAAGTGAGGAAAGGGAGAAAACCTCATGGGAAAAACTCCTCAAAAGAGAGAAGAAAACAAATGAATGTACAAATGAAGAAGGAAAAAACCCCAAGATGAGGAAAAATTCCCCTCATGAAAGAGAAGAAGAGAGACAAGGTATCCCCCAATCAATGTACAATGATCACCCATGGAAGATGCTCAATAAGGAATGAAGAATCTGCTCCAAAAATGTCAAACAACGTTCCTCCCCTTAGGAAGAAACAATACCAAAGGTGCATGAATGTAGTCTCCCCAATCCACAAGTGAAGAAGGAAGAACCCTCAAAATGTAAGGAGTCTCTGAAATCTACTCAAATTTCCCTATGTTGATGCTGAAAGATGCCTTTCCCAAACCATGTGAAGCTACAAGGGCAAGTGCAATGGTCGCAGTGTAGTCACATCCTATAACCTGTGAGAAAACCTTTGCAACAACACTCCCATCCGCTAAAAAAGACAACTCAAGATCTAGCAAGGATGAAGGTTGAACATACTCCAAAGACGTTGTCTCCTCAAGAGAGAAAGTGGCCTCCTCCAACTACTATACATATGCATCCACAATCACATCAACCTCGAAAGATTGGTCATGTAGAGGAGGTTCAGAGTGTTCCCTCGCAACAACTGAAGAAGAATCACCTTCATCAAAGAGAAGATATAAGTAATCAAATGTGTCTCCCAAATCTGCAATGTAGGACTCCACAAACAAGCTGCCAATGTCTATCAAGTAGTCATCCCATGAAACTATTGCTGGAAGACAAGGTATGCACTGTTGCACTCAATCACAAGGCACTAAAACTGTTGGAACACAAGTATCATCAGGTATATTAGTCAATGTAGGAGATGGAATATCAACAATAGGCTCAAGAACCTCAGGAGTAGTGAGCACTCCAAGATTCAAGTAACCATACTCATTCTCCTCAAGTGTGTCCACACTAGGGTGAACTGAATCATTAGTAGGATCAAAATATGAGAAGGTGTAGAACTGAGAACGATGATCAAGCTCCCCATCTGCAGCAAGAGCCTTGCTATGCAAATCTTGAACAATGACAAAATCTGATGTGAACTCTACACTCTTTCATGTACCACTATGTGTAATCTGATAGATGGATAGGATGTTCCTTGACAAAGTAGGCACACATAGAACATCATTAAATGCTCCACCTTCAATGTCAATAGATCCCTTCCCACAAAATACCAAAGAAGTGTTGTTGTCCATCAAAATGGGCGGTGGTGAACAAGAATCAAATGAAGAGAACATATCCTTGGAAGAAGTCATATGATATGAAGCTCCTGAATCAAGGATCCACCTATCTAAATTGGAATCTGCAACTACAAGAAATGCTTTCCCCTTATGTTTCTCATGTTGAGATGATGTAGAAGAAGGAGATGAGCTTGATGTTTTTTCCATGAGATTTTCTTAACATGACAGTGATGCTCCTCATGACCAAAATTTTTGCAATATGCACATGTTGGTTTCTCCTTGCTTGAATTTTTATTCTTTGAAGAATATGATGATGAGCCTTGTTGTGGAGGAGTGGATTGATTGTTCTCTCCTTGTGGCTTTGGTGAAGATTGCTTTTGGCCTTTCCCTTTTCCTTGCTTATTTCCATGATTGACCACCAATGCTTTTGAAGTTGAAGACTTGAGAAGACCCATTTTCATCAACTTATTTTACTCAAGAATCAAAAGATCTGTGAGAGCCTCAAAAGATGGTGATTTAACATTGCTAATTGTCAATTGTTGAGTCTGAAAACTTGAAACAAAGGCTGCATACTCAACTAGAAGCTTGTCCAACAAGTTGAAGACCAATTGATCATCCTCTTTTTCAATACCACAATCTTTTAGTTGTTCTCTTAGCTCATTTTCCTTAGTGACATAATCCTAAATGGTGTCAAAATCCTTGGGATCAAGGCTTAGGAGATCATTTTCAAGCTTGTATCCCTTAACCTTATCAACCTTTCCATTCAGAGTAGCAAGATTATCCCAAAATTCCTTGGCTATAGTACATTCATCAACATGGAAAATGAGATCATCTGAAATGAACTTTCTAAGTGTACCCAATTCCATAGAATTTTTAGTGAGATAATCCATATATGTAGTTGGATCTGCCTTAGGATCCGAAGGTGCAATTATGGTTCCATCAATGTAGTAAATTAAACCTTTTTCCATTAATTTACTCCATGCACTTACTTTCCATGTAACATAATTATGTGCAGTTAAGAGTGAAACTTTAGATGAACCCATGATGGAATGCAAGAGCACAAGATAGAAAATAGGAACAATCACACAAGATACAACCCCCCCAATTTCACTCAATCAAAGTACCCCCCCCCCAAAAAAAAAGATGATTTTGACACTTTATAATGCAGTGCATGTACAATAGGCCACATGCAACTTGGCTAAGTGGACTTACGATTTTTGATCTACAACTTGCCACAAATAAGCTGAGAACAAACTCGAACAATGAAGCAAAGACCTAAATTCATATCTATGGAATACAAGTGCCAAATAGGCCAAAAAGGACCATATGCTGAAAGTAAAAAATCCACTCAATATCACTTCAAACTAATTGCATATTCAAGAAGTAGATGAAAAATCATGCACTTTAAAAAAATGGCACCTGAAAAGGAGTTCGTATGTGCTTGAACAAAGCCCCAGAAGTTGCAGAAATGAGGATTAGATAGGTATAGTGTTGAAAAACTAAAAATTCTGAAAAATTTGTCCACCAAAATCAGAAACCAACTAAATGGCTACGAAGTACATGAAAAATTATCCCAAATAAAAAAAAAAAATTGCTAAGAAAAAGGAGCTAAAATGAGAAAGATATGGGCCTCCAAAGTCGAACTACGAAATCAAAAAGTCCACTAGTGAGGGGGGCAAAAAAAATTTAGAAAATGCTGACATCAGGATGACGCAGTGATGATGTCATAATATCATGTGATTAAAATTGATGGTATGTCGGCTATCAAAATAGAATATGCTCCTCCGGGCAGAATATTGATGGAACTCTATGCTTAATTTTGATGGCCTAGGGGTCGTTGTTGTCGCCCATTGCCTGTGCTAGAATATTCACCCGTAATCTAAATATTCTCTTGTCCTCCCATTGCCAGATTTTTGAAATTGTTGGTCGGTGTATTTTTGATGACCTACCATATGTCGAATTTCTGAAGGAAGTCGTCGGTAGAGTTGACCAACCCGCTGGAGATTGAAGGATGTCGTTGGTGGACTGTCGCATGGCCCGCGTGATGTGGGGCTAGCTTGGGGCACTAGCTGCCCGCCACGTGGCAGCGACAGAGGGCGACGGTACCCTACAGGTTTGCAGACTTTGCAGGGTATGACCATGCTTATATTTATTTTTATTTTTGAATAAAAAACTTTACAAAATAAACAATATGAATCTGCGATTTTTTTTTGAATTTTTTGATTTATAAAAAATCAAAAAATAATACAATTTTTTTATTTTTATAAAAATGTTTTACAATCAATTTCAATATGGCCTAATTTACAATTTTTCAAAAAAAAAATTCAAAAATATTCTAACAAATAAATATATTTTTTTTGTTAGAAAATAATTTTTTCAGAACTATAGAAGAATTCAGAAAATTGAAAAAATACCCAAATAGGCAAAAATTTTCGATCTAGAGCTCCTGATGTCGGATTTTGACGAAATGAAAGACAATCTTAACTGAAAATAGCCTTCTAAATCTAAATTTGAGGTCAGATCTGGTCTACGATGCACCAAAATGTCGTTGCTTCTCATATTTTCCTCTTGTCCACCTTCACACGAACTAAGTTCTCCCACCAATGGCTATGCAAAGAACCTCCAATCGCTCTGATACCATGAAAGAACTTATGAAAAGCAAAAATAGGATCAAGAGATCAAACATAACACAAAAGAGAGAGACAAAATGAGAGAATATGATGATTGTATTCTCAATATGCATGAAGATGTACTATGAAGATGGAAAATTACAAGTATGTACAAGGCTTGCTTATAAAGGAAAGCTAGGACACAATGAAGGACCATGAATGAGACAAGTGTCCCAATCATGTGTAGGGTAGGTAGAAAGAAATAATAGATAATTCCATGAAAGGTGGATCACCCACCTAAAGTCGAATTATCATGTCACGAAAGGTGGAGATAAAAATGTGATAACTAGATCACACCACAAAGAGTGGAATTTCTCCTACACACACTTCCCTAAGTGTCCAAGTCATATCTCTTAATGTATGCACAAACGTAGATGCAATATGCAAATAACTAGGTGTCACAAGTGCAACCTATAATGATATGCTTTCCCTAAGTAAGCTTAAGTAAAGTGTAATAAGTAAAATACTTATTTACACAAACAAAATTGATAACCTGTCAAGATCATGTGAAGAGCCTTTGTCTTATCTTTGAAAGGATTTGACTCTATAAGATGAGACTCAATCCCCATAAGTGCATCTTTTGTGTGGATGCTAGTAATCTTTTGGGATTCATAGTTTCTCACCGTGGAATCGAGGTTGACACGAATAAAATTGATGCCATTGTTAACATGCCTCCACCGAGGAATATCACTGAGTTACAAAGTTTAAAAGGGAAGATTCTGGCGATTCCTAGACTTATATCTCAATTGGCTGATCATACCCTTCTTTTCACTCGTTTATTGAAAAAAGATGTTCGGTTTGTATGGGATGAGGAGTGCCAAAAATCCTTTTATTCCATCAAGCCATATTTGGCCAATCCTCTTGTATTGATATTGGCTATGCAAGATAGACCCTTTTTGCTTTACCTTGCTACATCGTCATGCCCCTTCGCAGCTTTGTTGGCTCAGTATGATGATGCAGGGAAAGAAAGAGTGGTTTACTACATCATTCACATTCTAGTCGATTATGAAACTAATTATTCCTCCAAGGAGAAATAATGCCTCACTCTTGTCTTCACTATGCAGAAGTTGAGACACTACCTTCTCCATGTCAAAAACCATGTCATTGTAAAAACAGATCTCTTATAGCATCTATTCTCTAGTGCTCACCTTGCTGGGAGATTAGCAAAATGAGTTATGTTGCTCTCTAAGTTTGATATAAATTTCATTACCCAGAAGTCAATAAAGGGTCAAGTGGTTGCCAATCAATTGGTAGATGCTCCCTCATCTTGTTCCTTCCCAGGGTTGGATTTTTTCCTTGATGATAATATTTTTGTGGTTAATTATGACCTTGAATGGAAAATGTATTTCAATAGCTCGAGGTGTTAGACTAGTTCTGGAGCAAGCGTGGTCTTAATATCCCCTGAAGGTAAACTGCCCCCTCTATGCTTTCGATTATATTTTCCTTGCACCAATAACATCTCTAAGTACGAAGCTCTTATTGTTGGATTGTGTGTCACGATTGCACTAAGAATCAAACATCTGCCTATATTAGGTGACCCTGAGCTCATTGTGAATCAGATCACAGGGACCTATCAAGCTAAACAAAGTAATCTATCCCAGTACTGAGACCTTGCTTTGTCCTTGGTTAATCGATTCTCCTCTTTCACAATAGATAATGTCCCTAGGAGGGAAAATAGACATTTCAATGCCATGGCAAGAATTGCTTCCTTGGTACCTTCAAAAGAGGATACAAAATAATACCACTTTATGGTTCAGATCTTGTGAACCCCTACAGTTTTTGATCAACCTGAATCTGAATCCTTTGTGTGTTCTCATGTAGACTCGGTAGAATGGTTCTCTAGTATCTATAATTACTTAAAGACTGGAAACTTTCCTGATGATGCGACAAAAAATGATCGCACTTGTATATGGAGTCTTTCAACATGTTATATCATTTTATCTAATGTTCTTTATCAAAAATCCTATAACGGCTTGCTTCTCAAATGTCTCACTAAAGTGGAAATACCCCTTGCCCTTAAGGAAGCCCATTCAGGCTCTAGGGGTGGACATTTTGGTGGTAGATCCTTGGAAAGAAGATTGGTACACATGGGTTACTATTGGAAAATGATGGAACAAGATTCCTTTGATTTTGTTTAAAAGTGCCTTCAATGTTAAAAACACAGTCGTCTTATGCACACACCTACCCAAGAGTTACAAAATCAGACCTCTCCTTGGTCGTTCACAAAGTGGGGGTTGGATATTATTAGAAAAATATCACCTCCTTCCTCCAACAGACATACCTTTATTATTACCACTACGGATTACTTCATGAAATGGGTCGAAGCTATTTCGCTCCAATCCACAAACACTTAGCTTCCTTATGATCAACATTATTTATCATTTTGTATTGCCTACTACACTTGTTTCTGACAATGGCACACCATTCAAGAACAAGTAAGTAAAGTAGTTCTTAGAGAAATTTCATATCCAACATAGATTTTCTACGCCATACTATCTGCAATCTAATGACCAAGCAGAATCATTGAACAAAACTCTTGAGATCATTCTTTGTAAAACAATTAATAAGCATGGTAAGGATTGGCATATTCAATTGGTGTACGCTTTGTGGGCCTATCGCATGAGTTTTTGTACAGCGACAAGAAAAATGCCTTACAATCTCGTGTATGGTGCGGAAGCTATCATGCCTTTAGAGTTGGAAATTTTGTCTTTACGGGTTTCCCTTAAAGGGTTAATTGACGATGAAACCTACTGGGTCAATTTTTTGCATCAGCTAGAGATGCTCGATGAGTGTTGATTACAGGCCCTCAATCATCTTAAAGCTTATCAATGATCGCCATCAAGATAATATAATCAAAGTATGCTTCCTAGGACCTTTAAACTTAGAGACTTGGTTCTCTATGAAAACCAGAGAAATATAAATGTGCCACCTGATTAGAGAGGGAAATTTAGTCCTAACTGGTTCGGGTGCCTATGGATTATCATCTATGGATGGAATGCCTCTAAAAGAACCTATTAATGCAATGTATCTTCATCGATACTATGTGTAATGTCCAACGTGTCATATGTATGGTGTTCTCTCTTTAAAAGGGGAGTAGCACTACATGTATTGACATTACTCATTAACACGTGATTTTTTTTGTGTTATGATGTGACTATGTGTGTGTGTGTGAATAATATGCATACATATGTCTTTCCACGCTATGTATCCATGCATCACATTACGTCTTTTAAGGCAATTAGATCATTATGGTATTTAATTAGCATACAAGCATGTGTGTTTATTAAGTCATATTAACATCTAATGTAAACATACATCCATATGAGCATGTAATATCCATAGCATCAACATACATGAAAAAATAAAAAGCATACACATTAAAATAAACAATGCCACGATGTCAAAACCAATATGTCCATATATATATGCATGTATGTATGGAATGTCATATACATGTATCGGGCCACTACTATAAAAAAATGGGTGGCTATTAAATATGTGTCTATACAAAATATCTACAAGTATACATATGTGTATATATCTCTCGCTACAAAAATGATGTACAAAATGAGGAGCCCCTATGGCTACGACATGTGGCTCCTGGAGTCCTTTGGCTTTGGTTGCTACTGCTATGGTTTAGGGAGGGGTTGCACAGTGGTCATAGAATGAGATTGGTGTGTGCATGATGCCAACAAAGCTACCTGCATCCCTCTGATCTCTCCTTGTAGGGAGCATATGGTCATCTGCACCTATCTCATATCCTCCTATAGTTGTCAGATTCTTGTCAAGATCATTGAGGTGACTCTACAGGGCGTCACACACCTACTCAACAGCATCAGTCCACATCACTGTCATGTCTCGCTCAACGAGCATTGTCTATAGCTCCCCCAATAGCTAATCACACTGCCCACGAATGGTGGTGACCTCTACAGTTTTATTGGATGATCTTCGCCCCCCGCTTCTCATAGGCAATCCTCAAGTAGGCTACCAGCTCAAAAATGTGGTCATGACGCCTCGCAAACACTAGTTAGAAAGCCTCAAGAACCATCCCTTGGATCGGCATGGCAAGGGCCACCTCTATTATGAAATGAGCCATTAGCCTAGTCCATCCTTGTGCATCCTCTGGAACCACAGAGAAAGAAAAGAGAAATTAGTATCACATGGCATATATATGTGATCATAAACAAAAAAATAAAAGTATTGAAATACAAACAACATGCTTTGTATACCTAGGTCCCCTGGCTACCATGTCAGATCAAGGTGTAGATCAACACTTGGACCCACACCACTGGTATCAGTGGTCACTTCCAGAGCCACCAAGGTCATTATTGTTGTAATAGTAGGTGCAGGTGGCGTTGATGAGACAGGGGTAGCTACTAGGGGGTCTAATCTCCTCCACCGCCTTGGTCTCTGAGGTGTCGCCTCCTCCTTTTGTGACCTCTCCTCCTCACCAGCCTATTGGCGCTCTCCATATGTCCTATGGAGGTTGGGGTGGAAAGTCCCCCTATGGACTAGGATCCCCTCTAGGGGCACCCTCATCGAACAAAGGAGGAGGACGGTGCATATCCCACCATCGTGCAAAATCTACAACAACCTTGACATTATCTACTACTATTATGGGTATAAAATCATGGTCAGGTTCATCATCATTGAAAAGAACAAAATCAGTGATGGCGGGGTGAGGGTGATCCTTGGGTCTCATTGTGCTCTTGTAAGCCCTAGTATATGTGGACACATCTGGTGGAATCATCTGTGGACGGCCATGTTGTCGCATGACCTGAATCTAGTAGTATGGTACTATAATATAATTGAGGTGACCTACCAAAAAATAGTCCCGCTAAAGGTTCCTTAAGTGCCTGCTATCATCTACCCATCTAAAAAATTGATAGGGTCTCCATCTGACCTCGTCTGCAATAAGAGTATCGAACTATAGCCGCCAAAATTGTAAATTGCCAAACCTCCACTGGCCTATCATATCGTACCAGTGGACCATGGGGATGCGATATGGCCATCATTAGGGAAAACCAACTGGCCTAATGCACATGATGTGGGAAAAATCCCACACTAGTAAAAGTGTGCATGCAATAAGGCTATGGTACTCATAGTGAACGTACCGGCTTAGCTCCTGGTAGAGGTGTACTAGGATGTTGAGCCCTCAGGAAAAAATTGTCGTGCACTCCATCTCTTAGATCATGTGGATGAGGCCCCCGTGCAAGTGCGAGCCTCGCTTGTCTATTGTGATCTGAAAATCAACGGTCACGACCATCACCTAGCACAACAGCGGTGCAATGGTCCTCACCTGGTCATACCAGTGTGTATAGATGTGGCACATACAATCATCGTCCATCCGTCCTAACTAGTAGAGGGGCCCCTCTGTCCACTCCCATGCTGATTAGGTATCATCTAGGACCACTAGCCATTTGTGGATGGGTAGTTTGAGGATCCGATAGACATCCTCGAGTGTGATATTCATCTCCCCACAAGGTAGCTGGAAAGATGACATAGTGGTGTCCCATCGCTCCATCAATACTGTCAGCATCCACTCATGATAACGCATCTCTGGCATGGTGAACACATGTCAGAGACTGACTCGCTCTAGGTGTGTGACCTTGTCCTCTGTGAGACGGTCCCTCTACTCGCAAACGAGTTGGAAAGTTCACCCTCCCAGATGCTCACAAATCTCTGGATACTCCTGCAAAAGTGAAATTTTTTAAGTCAAAACATTGAATTTCACTATGAAAACAAAAAAAATATTTCAAGACCTATGCGTGTCGCGCAAACATTTGCATGTTGTGCATGCGTCCCTATCAGCCATGGATGCCTCAAGGATGCCAATGCATCCCTAAGACACCAATGCAAGATCGAGACCTTGGTGCACATTCTGGATGACAATGCAAATTTTGGACGCGAGCACCCAAAATGGACACATGTGCACCTCGTTGAATAAAAAATGCTAAAAAAGAGCTTAAAATCATGAAAAACAAGGCATAGAGGCCTACCTGGTCCACCTTGCAACCCTCGGTGATGTCATTGCATAGCTGCTCCAATCTAGGTGCCTCATACTCCCTCTTGCTCGACATTTTGTTGACTTTTCTCTCACATAAGTCAACAATTTTCTCATAGTGAATAGTGAAAATGACCCTTCTAGGGGCCCACCTAGGTATATATAGGCCCCCGGGGCCCATTTTTCTTAGAGCTTGTGGCTCCCCAATCTCTCCTAAATTTACCCCACCAAGCTGTGGGAAAACTCAAGAGGGGGCATATAGTCACCTCTTGATCATATTTTTCTTTTGAATCAACGAATTTTTCTTGATCATTCTTCTCACCATTGTAGCTTCTTCTGATTTTTTAGGCTAACCTAAAATTTGAAGTTTTGCAAGTTTTGAGTGATTTTTCATGACTATTTTGTCACTGCTTATTGAGCTTGGTTGTTGGGGGCGCCTTCATTACCAGTTAGCTCAACTTCGGTGACCTTTGAGGTCCCTTTTTCTTGGCACACAAATCTGTAAAATTCAAAGTCCACGTGAAATATTTCTTCTCTAGTTTAGTGAGGTTGATTTTTTTCCAAAATCTAGCCCACTAAAGTGGGGAAAAATGTAATGTCATAAAATTGCACCTAGGAGCAATTCCACATTTTTGCACTTTTTCCTAGCATTTATGACACCTTAGAGCATTAATGACAAAAATCCTGAGTCAAAATTTCCAATTCTGACTCTATGTAGACTTATGGCATAGCAACAGAAGCTTGAGGACACATTTCCTGAGAATCTAAACTTTGGATGCTTGCACAGCACACTAGCATCCTAACAATTTTCTGAGTTTGAAACAAGGAATTTGGAATCTTGACTCTCTCGACATGTGTCCTAGTAGTCATATTTTGAATGAAACAGATCTTTTCCACCCTTGCATGCATCTAAAACCCCTTCCTTACTCTCATTTGAGGTTGGAAGTCATTCATTCAAGCTCTCTTAACATTTTTCTCCTTCTTTGAGTACTCTTCATCCTTGATAGCAACACTCTCACAAGCAAAGCCATGCCAAACTGAGGTCTTTCCAATAGCAACAGCTCTCAAGCAAGCACTCAATGGTGCATTTGTGTGCTCCAGAGAGGGTCTAGGCCCATGGGTAACACTCTCTCTCTCATTCTCACTCTCCTTTCCTACTTGTTTATTTACTACTTTGTGGTGTGGTTTCTACTCCTGAAGCGGGTTTTTCTTTCACCACATGCTTTGTTTAGTTTGTTTTCACTCCTTTCCAACTTGGTTTTCAAAGGAGGTGGGAACACCAAAATGAGGGTCTGATTGAGGTAGACCCCTATATAGCCCCAACCTTTTCCCCTCATTCTTCTATTTGTAGGTCGCAAAGCAGAGCTTGGAGTGAAGACTCAAACGTCCGGTAAGAGGTAAGCTTTCTCCAATTCCTCTTGTGTTTTTTATAGATTTTGGCTTCTTGTTTGTTCATTTCATTTAGTACATCCCAAATCTGAGCCTAGAAATGAAACCTGGTTCCACGTGCTTGAGCTCTTGAGCCCTTTGTTGCTTAGGAAGCCAGTGCATTATTTAGCACATTGTGCTAGCATCCTGAAACTATGCTACTGTCTTTTAGCCAAGAGCTCACTCATCTGAGGAAAAAATCTTGGAGTTTTACTCTCTCATGGTATGAAGTAGTTTTCTTAGAAACATAACTCGGGTATACTTCTTTATCGTTTCGTCAATCCACTTATACTGAGGTGTATAAGGGCAGTTCATTACTTGGTGATCTCTTGAGAACAAAGAGACCTGTGTGTAGTGAATCCCTCTTATATCACAATACATATATTACATGAATATTTAAAACTAAAATTGAAATAATTTATAAAAAAAATCAATGGAACATGCACATGCACACATACAAATAGATACACATGTACCTGCATAGGTGGCATCGGATTATCTAAGCCCTTTGCATTGGTCATCACCACCAAATCAACCAAACGAGATGGTCAGTCGACATGTTAAGAACTACATCCATCTGATTCATCACATGTCATGCCATAAATGATGAGTGAAGTGGGCTAGCGAGATGAGATGGCATCAGCGATGAAAAACTTGGACCAACCAACATGTCTATATAACCCATAGTCTATAAACTCTCTAGGTCAACTAAATGATCAGTAGCCTATGTTCCAGCAACCAAATGATCTATAGGTGGATGATTATGTGTTGCACTGGCGTTAGGCTGAGAGTGATGAGAATGAAGGGATGGTGGATGTGAATGAACTGATGCATGCCCCAAATGACCTCTAACCTAGTCTATAGAGATCTCATGGTCTAATGCAATGTATGCATATTCCTCCAAGAGGTCCTCTGCCAAACAATGAAAAGTCCTACGTGACATATCTCTTGTAAGTCCATCTAGTTGTGTGGGTGTAGGGATGTTTTCCATTGTAAAAGGATCAATGTTGTTGTGTTGTGTTGCAAATGGCACTGTGGATCATGAACGTCTAAACATCAAATACTAACCCACATGATAAGTTGATATCCTAGTGGTCACAACTGAAATATCACCCACACTATCAATTGCTTACTTTTGGGAAGCAATGACAAGTTGATCCACTAAGGGGACCAGAGTTGGGGTGAGAGTAGGAAACCTATCACCAACCAATACCCTAAACATTGGGGCTGGTCTACCTACTCGACGATAGGTGGGCCTATCGGCAATCCTACCATGTCCCTAACCAACATATGGTGGAATGTACAGGTAGTTGACTTTGAGGCCTAAATGGACCTCAACATACAACTGTTGAAAAAAATATAATGGAAGTTAGTCACTATTTGGATATTGACCATGTGCTGCAAGAAATCGCTAGTAGATCAATGCAACCATAGCAACATCCACACATTTGGTTACTTGGAATCCCCTCACCTTACATTTATTTTCATAGAATGGAAAACATCAATTTTTAATCAGATCTTTGGTCAGAACATCTTTTATTTGAGAATAGGGAACCTCACCACGTACATCTTCCCAAATGTGGGAAATAATAGTAGCTACTCTATCAGGTAAAAATGCACTAGTATCCCCAAGCTTATCTCTTATTTGTTCTAGGCTTTGTAATATGGACATGCAAGTGTCCACATATATGTTTGTGTTTATACCATCAATTAATGAATCTCTCAATCTCCTAATCTCACTATTAGTATTTGCAAATAGTGCCTGCAAAGGTGGAACATGTGCATTTTCCATGATATGTACACCTAAAGGAGCAATGAGACCTTGCTTTAATAAATCTAGATCTAGATCTAATAGAAATAGCATGGAACATGTAAATGTATTCGATTTAAATTTAAAACAGTTCTAAATAGATACAAGTGTGCACATGATATATAGAATGTACATAAATTAAACATGAACACTAGATATATCTAGATAATAGTTCTCAAGTGCAGTGCATACATCTACATTCAATAAATTTAATGTAACTTCTATCTAAATTAATTAAAACTTGTGAAACAAGTAAATAGATTTGAAATATTAATAAATCTTTAAAAATTTACATAATTCAAAGTCATGCATGAACTCATTTCACCAAAATGTAGAAACTTCTAACTCTACATTTAATTTATATATAAAATGATCTTAAATAATTTAATCCACATGAGTTACAAATCACAAGGGGGCCAACATGTGCTAAATTAGCTTGAGATTTGAAAGCACATATAGATTAGAGATAAGATCTAGTACAAACTATTTAATAAAATATGTTTCACATTTTTTATAGAAGTTTCAAGCTAACATGTATGTAAATTGCAATTATCTTTGTTCAACAAAACTATATTTAAATTTCATAAAATCAAAAGGCATATCAAATTTAGATATTAAATTTATCAAATACAAAACTTTCATGTGATGCCTTACTTGAGAGTTATTGGTCATTCCACACTAGAGTTTCAACAAAACTTCCTATACTACAGGTGAGGAGGGGTCCATTTTTTTGGAACTAAATGTGAACTTTTAAATAAGTGCATGCAAAGAAACATTATTTAATTATACCATTAAGAGGGTTTGGTGCAATTTAAATGAATTTATGACATGGTCTATTTATGAGGTGAAGATAGCAAATATGCTTAGATCAAGAGACTTGAAAGGTGCATAAAATGATTGATGTATATATACAAAGTTGTGTCTTGTAGTAAGGCATCAAAATGATATGAACATGTAATTCATGATAAGGCTCATATATACATAGTAACATAAGGATGAGCTCGAGCATGCATGGAAAATTGATAAGCATTAAGTGGAAAATGTGATGCCTCATAAGTAGTTAAACATGATGAATTATATATGGTATCAAAATAAATAGAAATCATAATGAAAATAAGAATAAAATCACAGCCTACACACATAGAATACATTAGATGTATGTAGCATAGATCATGAAAACTCATGAAATATATGTGAATGAATCTTATCATATGAATACCCAAATGGGAACATGAAATTTATGAGCAATAATATTTAAGATAGATCAAGAATTCATCAAGGAAAAAATGAGAGTGAAATGTATATGATTGATAAAGAGAGCATAAATGCTAAATATAAAAATGATAATATATAATATAGACACCCCTCTTGAGTATGTAAATGACTTGAATAAATCCTAATATAGAAACTAAAAGAGAGTATATAAAACATAACAAACATGACTAATGAAGGTGCTTAAAATGTAAGGACAACATATAAATTATAGATGAAGTAGCAAGGACGATCACACCAAAGATGACATAAATAGAAGGCTAACTTGTAGAACTAATACACAATACACTTGGAATAAGTGACAAAAATATAACATATGTTCAAAGTACTTGTATTGAAACATGTACTGGACTATTTAGTTTTCTTTGCATTATCCAATTTATATTTAACTAAGAACATGGTAACATAAAGCCAAGAGAGAAGAAAAACACAAAATGTGTCAAGTAGCAATAGGAATAGGTTAGAATACCTAATTAATCAAATGGTGTATGAGGTTGTAGAGAATGGGGATTCGCTACTCATGAGTTCTCTTCATTTAGAGAGCCTCACAAGTTGAACTTCCCTAAACTACCTCAAGGAACAACGGTGAGAGTTCTAGAATCAGAAAGAGTAGGTCACAAAGATTTTTTGGACAAATTGACAAGCTCTCACCCAAAGGATGACAACGTAGAATATGGATGGAAGTGTGGTACGCCGGCATCTCAAAAGAGCACTAG
Organism: Sequoia sempervirens; assembly: GCA_007258455.2. NCBI lineage: Eukaryota > Viridiplantae > Streptophyta > Pinopsida > Cupressales > Cupressaceae > Sequoia > Sequoia sempervirens. The sequence continues at coordinate 111,296 of VDFB02082994.1, forward strand.
CATCTCTTATGGAAAAAAAAGTGAGTTTGTCATAGAAAATAGCTAAATGACTACTAACAATCAGATTACTAAGAAATTACAAAATGTAGGAGAATGATGAAAAGTGATAGAACTGAAATAAAGTGAAATAGAAATAATAAAGAGAATTGGAGAAAGAAAGGAAGTTCTCACAACCACGCAAGTGATGAAACCTCCAACAAATAAATGTATTAAAAACTTGCATGCATGATATCTAGAGAAAGTGTTGGGGCTGTATAGGGGCCTACTTCAGTCAGACCCCCGTTTTGGTGTTCCCACCTCCATGGATAGCCAAATAGAAAGAGAGAGTGTAACCGAAATGGGAAAAGCATATAGTGAAAGAAAAACCCGCTTAAGGAGGAGAACCCGCACTACCAAGTGTGAGTGATAAAAGAAATCCCTGCTCGAGGAGGAGAACCTGTATCACAAAAGAGGTGATAAAAACAATCCCTACTCAAGGAGGAGAACCCATATCACAAAGTAAGAATGCAATAGAAAGGAGATATGGGATCCCAAGATGCTCACAAGTATGAGATAAGAGAGATGAAGGTGCAAGAGCTAAGAGTATTACAAAGAGAGCTTGAGAGTGCTTGAAGCTACTGCAACAAGTTGTATTGAGTTGTGCAAGCAAAAGCTGCAGAGTAGAAGGCCAGAGCCAAAGCTAGAGAGAAGCTAGAAGTAGAAGAGAGTTGCAAATGAAGTGAAAAGATAGCATTTAAGGAAGGAAAAGAAGCTTCCCAAGTGGTTACAAGGCATCTCGAGTCGTTACCACGAACCAAAGGAGGTCACAAGTGGCAAGCATGCATGAAAATGGCTGTTTGAACATTGAAATGTTGCAGGATGCTAGCGCAGTGTGAAGATTTCTGCGCAGAACACTAGTGTCTAGACATGTCACGCTACAAAACGATGCGATCGGGAAAGGCACAAAGATTCATGCAAAGTTGACACGCAAGGGTAGCTACTAAAAAGGGGTGCTAAGCATCCTGAGAGGGAAAAATGCTGATGTTGGGGCTAAAATGAGCCTACAAAAAATTTAGGGGAGTGGACACTAAAGCAGATGCAACAATGTATGTGAAATTGCAAGGGGTGCAATTTTACGACTATACATTTTTCCCCCACTTTAACGGACATATGAATCTACAGTAATATGCATGCTAAAGGAAATCTATGTGTGTGAACCCCAATCCCAATACCTGCAAAACAATAAGAACAAACACATTAGATTAGGTAATGCAAGCAAGAACAAGGATTCCCCATGAAATCCACTCACAAAGTTCAAATTAGGAAAAAAGCAATGAAGAACACAATGAAAACAACAAAATAGAGATTGAATCCTAATTAAACTAGCAAACTCATGATCCCAAGGGGGAATTGGTGCCAATTTGATGTGAAAATTGGCCCTTTCCCAATTCCTATGATGCAAGCTTTGATGAATGTTGATGATTGATCCACTTTGATGAAGAATGGTGAGTGCTCCAAGCTAAAAACCTACATAACCTAGCTAAGATTCAAGAATGATGGATGAAATTTGATAGATATTTGAGCATGGTAACTTTGCATAATTTGTGGATGATCAAATGAGGATATGAGCTCTTTATTTATAGAATGCCAAGATGGATGAATGTCCAAATTTGAGCAATGTGGGACTAATATTCATCCAATGGCAAGATGCCACTTGTCAACCTATGAGTGGATGGAGGATGTGCAAGTTTTGAAGAATGTGCAAAAATGGGGGAGATTCAAATTCAAAATATGGCTTGAAGAATGAGGTGAAAGGTGAAGCAAATGCACATGGCTCAAGACAAGGGCATGTAAGAGAATTTAAATTCTTTGGTGAATGTACATGTCAAATTGGGGGGAGATTCAAATTTGGAGAATATTCCTCAAAGATGCCATGTTGAAAGAAAATGATGAATTTAATGAATTAAAATGCTTTATTGGTGCAAGTGGGAAAAGATAGAGGATGTGATGAGTGATTAGATTAGATTAATCATGGATTAGATTAATTAAGATGATGTTAGGTGATTTTGACCCATTTGACTTAGATTTAGGGATTTAAATTAAATCAAAGGGAGATGAAAGGTGATTTCAGATTTAATTAAATAAAGGTTTGATTTATTTAATTAAAAGGATGATGATAGGCTTAAATTAAATAAAGTTAATTTATTCAATTTAAACAGATGACCTTAAGAGATTGAATTTAATGAATTTGATTTACTTGAAGAATGGATGAATGTGAATTTATTTGATGATTGAATGAATATGAATCAATTAAGTGCACAATGCTAATTTTGCATGTCTACATTTTGCCCCTCTTTGAAGCAATGAACTTGCTGCATTGGTTCAAAGAATAAACTTGCCTAGATCAAAATTCAAAAAAAAATTGATTTTTTTTTCTTTTTTTTTGGATGCCCCGGCGGAAAGAAGTACACTAGTACATTGTCCCCTTGAGAGATCGAGTGAAAATATTTGATTTGAGGGTTGATCTCGCGATAAAGAGGTTCAAGATGGATGGTTATGGATGATGATGCAAATGAGATGGTTTTCAGATACTTGGAATAACCAATCTATATTATCCTAAACAACTTAAATGATGATGAAATGCATGTGAGATGGATGATGTGATGATGCATATATGATTATGCAAATGTATGATTTTATGAGATGCTTAGACTGACAGATCTATATTATGATGATGAACATGTATGTGAGATGATATGTAGAATGCTGATGGTTTGTGGATGCAAGATGGATGCATGATGGATGCATTGGTGATGTTATGTTAGCGTGAAGAGAAGAAAGAAGAAATGAGATGATGACAAGAGAATCCAACAAGTCCATGATTTGACGAGACTTTATTAGAGATGATGATGATTTTCTTATCAAGGATTGATTATTTTAAAAGGGCTACTTACCTTATGTTTAATTTCACTTATAGATACGATGCATCAAGGTATAAAGAACCAGCTGGATGGCGTTGTACCTAGTGTGATGAACTTTGACTCAACAAACAGATAGGAGTATTCTTGTTCACACTTGACATATGGAAACCTTGCTAGGATGTACCTAACAAAGCAAGTATTCACCAAGTTATATTGCAAGAATGTCCAACAAGCACAACAGAAAAAAGGATAATGATTGTTGCCCCATTCCTATCTCTCTAAATACTTCATTCAAATATCATCAAGAAGTCCTTGGAATGAGCGCAACAAGATAAATCAAAAGAAAAGATCAAGTACACAAACAAGTCAATGTTCTTCATACCTTCAACCAAAGGGATGTGTTTTGTTTTAGGATAGGATTCGAAACTATTTCCAAAAGATAATTCCCATTGTAGGAAGGATACATCCTAGGACATGTTAGCGGATGGTGGCATGTCATTTCATTTATCCAAAGTGTTTTTCCAAAAGATAATGCCCATTGTCGGAAGGATACATCCTAGGACATGTTAGTGGATGGTGGCAAGTTGATAGGTTTGTTTGAAAGACTATTAATATAAGGTCGATTGACATGTTTGCGAATGATCAAGAGTTTGATTTTGCGTTTAAAGGTTTGTTGTTTCAATTTTGATTTTGTGTTTGAAGTTTGCTTTCGCTGATTGATGTGATTGCTTATGTTTATGATGCCAAAGGATGAATGTGATGATCATTTTATTATGGATGATTGATTATTTCGAGTGAAAGCGAGATGGGACAGATGGATTTTTTCAAATATTTGGATGTTTTTTATTTTTTGACATGTTTTGAGGCTATTTTTGGTATTTTTGAAATTTTATGAATGTTTTTAGATTTTGATGTGTTTTCAATGTTTTTGGATTTTCTTGGTTTTTTTTTAATGTTTTTGGATTTTGATGTTTTTTATTAATGTTTTTGGATTTTGTGTCTCGGGGGTTGATCAAAGATTAGCCTTGCCTACGTTTAAGCTTAGAGATGACATTGAAAGAAAGTGATTAAAAATGATATCAAGCCCTCCTTCTAGCGCCAAATGTGTGAACCCCAGTCCCAATACCTGCAAAACAATAAGAACAAACACATTAGATTAGGTAATGCAAGAAAGAAAAAGGATTCCCCATGAAATCCATTCACAAAGTTCAAATTAGGTAAAAAGAAATGAAGAACACAATGAAAACAAAATAGAGATTGAATCCTAATTAAACTAGCAAACTCATGATCCCATGGGGGAATTGGTTCCAATTTGATGTGAAAATTGGCCCTTTCCCAATTCCTATGATGTAATCTTTGATGAATGTTGATGATTGATCCACTTTGATGAAGAATGGTGAGTGCTCCAAGCTAAAAACCTGCATAACCTAGTTAAGATTCAAGAATGATGGATGAAATTTGATAGATATTTGAGCATGGTAACTTTGCATAATTTGTGGATGATCAAATGAGGATATGAGCTCTTTATTTATAGAATGCCAAGATGGATGAATGTCCAAATTTGAGCAATGTGGGACTAACATTCATCCAATGGAAAGATGCCACTTGTCAACCTATGAGTGGATGGAGGATGTGCAAGTTTTGAAGAATGTGCAAAGAGGGGGGAGATTCAAATTCAAAATATGGCTTGAAGGATGAGGTGAAAGGTGAAGCAAATGCCTATGGCTCAAGAAAAGGACATGTAAGAGATTTTAAATGCTTTGGTGAATGTACATGTCAAATTGGGGGGAGATTCAAATTTGGAGAATATTCCTCAAAGATGCCATGTTGAAAGAAAATGATGAATTTAATGAATTAAAATGCTTTATTGGTGCAAGTGGGAAAAGATAGAGGATGTGATGGGTGATTAGATTAGATTAATCATGGATTAGATTAAATTACATCAAAGGGAGATGAAAGGTGATTTTAGATTTAATTAAATAAAGGTTTGATTTATTTAATTAAAAGGATGATGATAGGCTTAAATTAAATAAAGTTAATTTATTCAATTTAAACAGATGACCTTAAGAGATTGAATTTAATGAATTTGATTTACTTGATGAATGGATGAATGTGAATTTATTTGATGATTGAATAAATATGAATTAATTAAGTGCACGATGCTAATTTTGCATGTCTACACTATGAAACATAAATAACATCATATGCCAAAAGGATACTATAGAGGAAGCAGATAACTCTTTGAACCACAAAAGCATGCCCCTAGGCTGAAGACCTACAAAACAAATGCATTAAACAAGAAATACCTGCACCAAATAGGAGCATTAGAACATGAAAAACTAAAGGATTCGAGTCATCAAAGTAAAGAGACCTCGATGTAGAAGGTTGTCTTAGTACTATGTGTCGTCCCCAAATTAACACATAGAATAATTCTAAAATGAAGAGTGGAAGGGCATATACTTAGGATGAAGTATATGTAGATCTCCGATTTGGTATACATACAATTGAGAAGAGAAGAGAGTATTTAAGAATGTAAGTGCCTCACAGGCCCGCAAACATGCAAGGAAGGTATCCTTCAAGATATCTCATATGAAGGAAAACCAAAAAAGTACCTTATAGACCCATAGACCTGCAAGGAAGCATCCCCCAAGATCTCTCACATGGAGGAAGTCAGGGAAGCACCCTACAGACCTGCAAACCTATAGGGAAGGTGTCCTTCAAGATCTCTTGCATGAAAGAAACCCAAGAAAGTTCCCTACAGACCCGTGGACCTATAGGGAAGGTATCCCCCAAGATCTCTCACATGGAGGAAACCCAAAGAAAGTGCCCTACAAACCCACAGACCTGTAGGGGAGCCACCCCCAAGATCTCTCTCATGGAGGAAGCTCAAAGGAAGCACCCTACAGACCCGCAGATCTACAAGGAGGTATCCCTCAAGATCTCTCACATGGAGGAAACCAAAGGAAGGGGACTTCCCAAAGTCAGAGAGCGGCTTCATAGGTGCACCTATAAAGCAAAAGCAGCCACACAAGCAAGTAAGTGTACAATCATGCAAACCATCAAAAAATTGGAAGGCTTTCAAAGGGGTCCTTTAGGAACCCTTAAAAATAAGAGGGGTCCACTCAAGGGACGCCCTGTTTGAAAGGCAAGGTCTAGTCATGCTGCCCCCAAGCTAGAAGCAAAGAATTCATTTGAGAGAAAAGCTTTCAAAGGGGGCTCCCTCAGGAACCCACTCAAAAGAAAGGGGGTCTACTCAAGGGACATTTTTTTTGAAAGTGTATAAAGAAGAGAGGGGTTCCTTGACAATGACACACATCTCCAAAATGAGTTATCACTGCCGCCAACATACAGGGGAGGATAACCATGCAAGATACTTTGAACATATAGGATAGAGGTAGACCTCAATATCACTTGTCATGCCAAGAGAAGGAAGGTGCATCAACGAAGTTGTTGTATTTTTTCCTTCAAGACCTTACATTCACTATTGGAATGGACAGGCACTCGATGGTATCCATAGAAAGAATGTTTTTCTTTATCACATTCATGAGATTTCTTGCATGTAGGGGAAGGAAGAGTGATTAAGCAGGATTTTAGAAGCTACAACAAAATACACTCTTGCTTGAATAAAGAATGAGGAGTAGGAAGAAATCTTTTTTCTTGTGGGGAAAGGCTTTACCACTCACAAGAGTTTTATGAAATAACTTGCACAATAGAAGAATATGATATGAAATATGTTGCAAATACTTGATAGTAACTGAGAATAACAAGCCATTTCGACGAGGAAAACCTCCAAATATCTCTAATGAGAACACACTTCACAACTTGATGATGAAATAAGACTCACAACCTCCTATATACACCTATTTATGCTTAGGATATCACCTAGGAAAACTTAGACACACCTATATAAGTCTTAGGCCGACCTAAACAACTAAATAACAATATACTAATGATAATATGACTTAATAGAGAGTTAAGATAGCCACAAGCTGACTATTCATAACCTGATGTACACTAATATTAAGGGCGTAGCATGCCCCCCTTCTTCAAAGAAGCATTTTCCTCAATGCTAATCAAGTTTTGATTCTTTTGAATGAACTCCTCACCCTCCCATGTGGCATCTTCAACTAGTAAATTCTTCCATTGGATGAGATACTCAGTGAGAGTTCTATTCCTTGACTTCTTTGTGTGTGTTTGATGAATGCAATCTGGTTCCAAAATGATTCTTCCTTCTTCATCAAGCTATTGTAGTGTTGTTTGAGTGGGAATATTATGCCCAATTACCTTCTTCAAATAGGAAACATTAAAAACTGGATGTATCTTTGTTGTTGGTGGCAACTCTAGCTTGTAGGAAACACTACTAATATTCTGCATGATTTGGTATGGACCATAATACCTTGGAGATAACTTATTATTATTTTTTGTTTCTTTAGTGAGATTTGCTCATAAGGTTGCAATCTCAAGAAGACCCAATCCCAAACTTCAAAACTTCTTTCACTACGATGTTGGTCTACCTGTTGTTTCATTCGATTTTGTGCCATGGCTAAATTCTCCTCAAGTCCTAAAAGTACTTATTGTTGATGAAGCAAGTGGTCTTCTACTGCTTGAACTCTTGGTGACACCTTTATTGATGATGTGATAGAAGGGGGATGGTATCCATAAAGTGCCAAAAATGGAGACATTTTTGATGAGCTATGAAAAGAAGTGTTATACCAACATTTTGTAAGTGGTAGCCAATCTACCCATTGAGACTATTTCTCTAAAGTGAAAAAATGTAGATATCCTTCTAAACACTTATTAACAACCTCAGTTTTCCCATCTGATTGAGGGTGGTATGAAGAGCTATGAGCCAATTGAGTACCCAAACATGAGAATAAATCTTTCCAAAAGTGACTATTGAAGATAGGATCATGATCACTAACAATAACCTTAGGTGTACCATGTAGCTTTTGGATATTCTCCAAAAAATATTTTTCCACTGCACTTGCTATAAAAGGATGTGATAATGCAATGAAATGTGCATATTTATTGAGGCAATCAACTACTACCATGATGACATTATGACCTTTAGATTTGGGAAGCCTTGTGATGAAGTCCATGGATACCTCTTCCCAACGCTGGCTAGGAATAGATAAGGATTGCAAGAGACCTGGTGTCTTAATCATCTCCCCCTTATTCCTTTGACAAACCAAACATTCAGCCACAAATTTTTTAACATCACCTTTTAGCCCTTCCCAAAAAAAATCTTTCTTATCTTCATGATATGTCTTAAAAATTCCTGAATGACCACCCACTGGAGACTCATGCAACTCTGTGAGAAACTTGTGTTTAAGATTGGAATTCTTATAGAGATACAAACACTCTTTATACCAAAGAGTATCTCCCTTCCAACAAAACTTATTTGAACTACTATGATCACTTTTTAATTGTTCGATGAGATTACTTGTTGCAACATCATTTTGCCACTTTGCTTTGGCTTCCTCCACCCAATTTTCTTGTAATATTGAAAGGGCACACAATAAGGCTTCATATTTCTCATCCTTCCTTGAAAGTACATCTTCTACAATATTTTCTTTCTCTTTCTTATATATAGTCTCAAAGTCATATCCTAACGTCTTAGTGACCCATTTTTGTTACTCTTCAGAAGATAGTCTTTGTTCCAAAAAATATTTTAGGCTATCATGATTTGTCTTAACCTTGAAGTGTCTACCCAATAGATAAGGCCTCCATTTTTTAACTGCATGGAGGATTGCTAGCATTTTCTTCTCATAAATAGGTTTTAGTTGATTCTTACCCTTTAATTGATGACTCTCAAAAGCAATTGGTTGACCTTCTTGCATGAGCACTGCTCCTATCCCATTTCCAAAAGCATCACATTCCATAATGAATTCCTTGGTGAAGTCAGGAGCGGTGAGCACTGGAGTTGTACACATAGCCTCCTTCAATCTCTCAAATGTTGTATTGGCAGACTCGTTCCAATGAAAAGAATCCTTCTTCAATAGAGTGATGAGAGGTGCTGCTATACGACCATAATTCTTCACAAATATTCTATAGTACCCTGTCAATCCCAAGAAACCCCTCAGTTTCTTAATGGTTTTTGGAATAGGCCATTCCATGATAGCCTTAATTTTGTTAGGATCCACCTTTACTCCTTCATGTGAAACTATGTGTCCCAAATACTCCACCTTCATAAGACCAAAAGTACACTTGGATGGATTAGCATAGAGTTTATGATCTTCAAGTATTTGTAATGCTTGATCCACATGTTGCAAATTTTCTCCCCAAATCTTGCTATAAATCAATATATCATCAAAGAATACTAACACAAACTTTCTCAAGAACTTCTTAAAAATGGAATTCATCAAACTTTGGAATGTAGATGGTGCATTGGTAAGACCAAATGGAATCACCAAAAATTCATAATGACCCTCAAGAGTCCAAAATTTTTTCTTACAAATATCTTCCTCCTTAATCTGAATTTGGTGATAACCAAATCTAAGATCTAACTTGGTAAAATACATAGCTCCATTCAATTCATCTAGCAAATCATTAATGACTGGAATAGGAAACTTATCTTTAATGGTGTACATGTTGAGCACTCTATAATCTAGACACATGCGCCAAGTGTCATCCTTCTTACGTACCATCACCACAGGCGAGGAGTAAGCACTTTGGCTATGCCTAATAATTCCTGCCTCTAGCATCTCCTCAACATTTTTTTCTATCTCACTCTTTTGTATGTGTGGATACCTATAAGGCTTGATGTTCAGTGGTTGGATCCCTGAGACTAATTGTATGGCATGATCATGATCCCTCGTAGGAGGAATTCCTTTAGGAATATCTCCAAGAACAATATAGTGACGATCAATTAGAGCTTGCAAATTTGGATGAGTAGGAGCATTAGATTGAGAGACTTCTAATGAACATAGTTGGGCCACAAATCCATCCACTCCTTTCTTAAGAAACTTTTGCATTTGATGAGAGCTTACCATTTGTGGGGATTTTTCCTTCAACCCCCTTAGCTCTACTACCCTTCCTTCTTATTGAAATCTCATGAATAGTTCTTGGAAGTTCATCTCAATCGTTCCCAATGTAGTAAGTTATTGTACTCCCAAAACAATATCTGTTGCACCCATGGATATCACATACATTGGGGTATCAAGTTGATAATATCCCATGGATAATTTAATGCTATGACACTTCCCTAAACAACTAACTGTACCACCATCTGCAATCAAAACTTGAAACTCCAGAGTTGGATATATAAAACAATTTAGACAAGTAGGTAACTTTTGGTTGATGAAATTATGAGTACTACCTGAGTTGATCAACACTGTTACCTTTTGCTTCTTTAAGAACCCCACCACCTTGAGAGTTTGTGGAGCACTAAAACTTGAGAGTGCATGACAAGAAATGATTGGTTGAGAATCATGTGATTCCTCATTTGACTCTCTTTCATCCTCTAGTATGGGTTCCTCCTCTTCTTCCTCACTTGGACCTTCAATATAGAACGATTTCTTTTCACTGCATTTATGTCCTCTACTATGTTTGCTATCACAATTGAAACACAACCCTTTTATCTTTTCTCCTAAATTTGTTGTGGATTCAACCTAGTAGGTTGTGTTGAATATCCTTTCCCTCTTGTCACATTAGCCCCTTGCTTCTTAGGAATAAAATACTTCTCTACCCTGTGTGCTAAGATAAAAGACTCATTTATGGAGCTAGGGCTAAACATGTGTACCTCATGTTGAATGTGATCCTTGAGACCCCCCAAGAATAAATCATTCAAGTTTTCCTGCGTAATTGTATCCACTCTTAAGGATAGATTTTGGAATTGTTGAATATAATCCTTAACTAATCTTGTTTGTTGAAGTTTAGCTAGCTGGTGGAAGAAGTTGTCTATCACGCTATTGCTATATTGTGCTCGGAGTTCCTCCGTAAAAATTGACCATGAGACGGTGAGACCCTTTTTCCTTTGATGAGTGCAAATCCAATTATGCAAAATGAATTGATCTGGTTCTAGATATAGGGAAGCCATCGTGACCTTTTGTCCATTTGGGATTTGGTGTACTTAAAAAAAATCTCCATTTGGTTTATCCATGTTAGAGGATCCTTGCCATCAAACTTGCTCATATCCACCTTTGGAAATAAATTCCTAGATCCCATAGGAGTACTAAAGCTTGTGTCAATGGTAGCTGACCTAGAATTTTCACCTTGGTAGCTTGAGAACTCCTTTCTTGGTTCAACCATGTAGGTGCTTAACATGTTTCGTATGTCCGATATATCTCCTCTTAGGTCACACATATCCATCTTCATTGAGTAAATTTCCTCCTTGACCTTATTGATTTCCTCAATATGAGTAATATACTCTATTATTACCCCATCCTTATCAGGAGTCTTCCCCATAGTGACAACATTCTTTTTGCCCCTTGTTGCAGGCCCCGTCATGATGGGAACCACTAATTTTGAAATAAATCACAAAAATGAAACTTAAATTCTCTAAAAAAATTACTGTAACTTACTAGGGCCAAAATAACTCTCACTTAGAAAAATCTCCAAGAAATAAGCATATTTGCAGTGTGGAGAGTGATAATTGTGAAAAAAATAATTTTTCAATAACTTGCTTATTTCTACTCCAATTCCTCCAAATGTTTTATTATAATCTCCTTTAGGATGTCTCCAAAAATCTAATAAAAAATAGACTCCAATTTGACAAGATGTGCGAGATATGAAGATTCCAAAAAAAATGTGTAGAAACCCTAATTCTACAATAATTCGCTTAATTTTTCTCTAATTATTCATAAATATGGATTATAGCTTCTTTAATATGTTCTTCAAAAACCCTTTAAAAATAAATAAAAAATTCACTAAAATCTGAAAGATATGCTCTTCCCAAAATCGCCTCCAAAATTGAGAAAAACCTTGCCTCTATGGTGCCAAGATCATGCTTTGATACCACTTGTTGTGAAATAACTTGCACAATAGAAGAATATGATATGAAATATGCTAAAAATACTTGATAATAACTTAGAATAACAAGCCACTTTGAGGGGGAAAACCTCCAAATATCTCTAATGAGAACACACTTCACAACTTGATGATGAAATAAGACTCACAACCTCCTATGTATACCTATTTATGCCTAGGATATCACCTAGGCCTACTTATACACACCTATATAAGTCTTAGGCTGACCTAAACAACTAAATAAAAATATAATAATGATAATATGACTTAATAGAGAGTTAATATAGCCACAAGCTAACTATTCATGACTCGATATACACTAATATTAAGGGTGTAGCAAAGAGGAAGATACGAAGGTGGCAAAAAATGGAGGATCTACATGGAGAGTATTATTTCAGTAAAGGTGGTCATACTCCTCTATGAGATTTCCATCATCTTTCTTGATATAACTACCAGCATTTGCCTCTTTAATAGAGGTGTGATCATCTTCCCCAGAAGGGGGAGGACCAACATTAAGAGCATTACAATTTATGCTCACACTATCCCGCAATACAGAAGAATGACCATCTTTGATAGCGGGTTCAGATGATATTATGAAAAGTTTTGAGTGGATCGAGTCAAATTTATATTCCCCAATGAAGGAGTCTATAAATTCTAAGGAACCCCAATCATCACCAAGACATGCATTCTTTTGAGAAGAAGCATAAGTAGCAGACTTAAGATTTCTTGCTTCAAAAGGATCTTCCTCAGGGACATTTATCTCAAGAGTATCCTTTGTAGTAGGTACTGCTAGAGTAAAAATTGATGCATTCGAAGACACTAAAGGAATAAGAGTAGGCACAATCGAAACCTAACTAGAAGCTACCATCTCACATAAGTGTATAGCCTCAAGGTCAGCTTTGACTATGACTACTCAATTATTACAAATGAACTTAATAGATTTATGCAAGGTAGAGGGGAATGCACCCATAGCATGAACCCATGGTCTACCAAGAAGAAGGTTGTATGGTAATTTTTCTAATATAACATAAACAAGGGTGGGTACGGTAATCGGTCCAGGCTGCAAAGGTTACTATTGTACCTAGAGTTTGTCACCCAACATTATCGAACCCACGAATGACAATAGAAGAAGCATTAAGAATAGAATCAATAGTAATCTTAGGCAATGGATCAATGCTACATACATTGAGTGTTTAACCAACGTTAATGAGAGTACGTCTAATGCTGATGTTATTAATGTTAACTATAATCATCAGAGGGTCTGCTTGCTTCTGTACTTCCAAAGGCAGGAGTTCTTGTGGATAGAATGTGATATTCAGTAAATCCACATGAATATAAACTATCAACGCATCAACATCTGTCGACCTAGCAGAAGAAGGTAGGAGGATATTTTTCAAGGCTTCTTGAAGCATACCTTGATAAACCAGAGCAAACTGAAGCAAGTCCCATAGTGAGATCTTAGTCGAAGTAACTTGGAGTTGCTTGACAAGATCATGATCACTAGGTACTTTAGTCATAGGTTTAGGTGCTTGAGGAAGGCTTGGTTGTTTATTCATATTATTCTTATAAGTATGGGCTATTGCTCTATAAGAGGGAGCCTTAGAAAGATCAGGAGATTCACTATCAAATGAAACACCATTAATAGAACAAAACCTTTTAGGATAAGGACTAGCTGGAGTCAAGTAAATGACCAATCTCTTAGGCCTTTGAGGGGCCACAGAGATAGATTACATTTTCAAACTCATCACAACTAGTGGAACAATTATTTAAAGACATATTCTCAATATCGATCCAAATAGGATCAAATTGGAATAATTATTCGAAGAAACATTCTCAACATTGATCCAGGGAGGATCAGATGTGGAAGGAGGTTCAGCATTCGCTAATGCAACATCCCTAAAAAAGAATGCATCAGAACAAAGATGAGATTCATCATTCATGAATGGATCATCTCTAGAAGAGAGTGCATTGGAATGAAGATTAGATTCATCATTCATATATGCATCATCTCTAGAAGAGAGTGCATTGGAATGAAGAGTAGATAAAGTAATATTAAGAAACGTATCAATGATTTCATCTTCTTGCAACAAAATATCCTCTGAAGCAAGAGGACTTTTATGAGAAGGATCAAAGATATCAAGTGACATCGGCAAAGCCAAGTCCCCATCACATACATGAAATGGAATATCATTAACATTTTGGACAAAATTAGATGTTGAACTAATAAAAGAAATTAAATTCATTACAATTTTTTTGTTATTTTCTATGTTCTAGTAATTCGCATTTTTTGGAGGTCTTCGAAGCAGAATTTAAGGTTGGAACTTGTGTCAATCCCTAAAATTTGATTGCCAAAGGAACTTATATTTTATGGCATGAACTAGTTCTTTAGGAGACCTTTCCAATGATGCAAACAATTCTGAATTTCGAGCACCAAGTCAAAATTTATGACCCTACCAAGTAAGGGTAGATAAATTCCTAGTTTTTTTGAAAATACCTTCTTCACATCGGGTTCACCAAAATGTAGAGAAGGGGGATTCGCTACTCACGAGTTCTCTTCATTTAGAGAGACTCATGGGGAAAACTTCCCTAAACTACCTCAAGGAACAGCGGTGAGAATTCTAGAATCAGAAAGAGTAGGTCACAAAGATTTTCTAGACAAACTGACAAGCTCTTGGCCAAAGGATGACAGCATAGAATATGGATGGTAGCACGGCGCGTTGGCATCTCAAATGCATGCTACTGTCTTGTATAGACCAAAAAGTGGGTTTGTCACAGAAAATAGCTAAATGACTACTAACAATCAGATTACTAAGAAATTATAGAATGTAGAAGAATGATAGAAAGTGATAGAACCTAAATAAAGTGAAATAGAAATAATAAAGAAAATAGGAGAAAGAAAGGAAGTTCTCACAACCACACAAGCGATGAAACCTCCAGCAAATGAATGTCTTCAAAACCTACATGCATGATATCTGGAGAAAGTGTTGGGGTTGTATAGGGGCCTGCCTCAGTCAGACCCTTGTTTTGGTGTCCCCACCTCCACGGACAACCAGATAGAAAGAGAGAGTGTAACCAAAATGGAAAAAGCATGTGGTGAAAGAAAAATCCACTCTAGGATTAGAACTCGGACCACCAAGTGTGAGTGATAAAAGCAATCCCCACTAGAGGAGGAGAACATGTATCACAAAAGAGGTGATAAAAATAATCCCCGCTCAAGGAGGAGAACCCGTATCAAAAAGTAAGAATGCAATAGAAAGGAGATATGGGATCCCAAGATGCTCACAAGTATGAGATAAGGGAGATGAAGGTGCAAGAGCTAAGAGTATTGCAAAGAGAGCTTGAGAGTGCTTGAAGCTATTGCAACAAGCTGTATTGACTTGTGCAAGCAAAAGCTGGAGAGTAGAAGGCTAGAGCCAAAGCTAGAGAGAAGCTAGAGAGAAGCTAGAAATAGAAGAGAGTTGCAAATGAAGTGAAAAGATAGCATTTAAGGAAAAGAAGCTTCCTGGGTGGTTACAAGGCATCTTGAGTCGTTGCCACTGACCAAAGGAGGTGACAAGTGGTAAGCATGCACGAAAATGGTCGTTTGAATGTTGAAATGTCATAGGACTCTAGTGCGGTGCGCAGATGTCCATGCAGTGTGCTAGTGTCTGGACACATCACACTACAAAATGACACAATTTGGAAAGGCACAAAATTCCATGCAAAGTTGACACGCAAGGGTAGCTGCTGAAAAGGGGTGTTGAGCATCCTGAGAGAGAAAAAGGCTGATGCAGGGGATAAAATGAGCCTACACAAAAGTTAGGGGAGTGGACACTAAAGCAGATGCAACAATGTATGTGAAATTGCAATGGGAACAATTTTACAACTATATAGAGGTATTAGCATAAAGATAAATAGGGCATAGTATTCAAATTATTTTTATTTTATTTTTAGTAGGGGATATGATTGATGAATAGGACAAATATTCAAATCAAGATAAAGAAATTTAATAAACCAACCATCTAGAGGTCTCAAGATTATAAGGCTTAGAAGTTTCCAAAGGTAGATACCTGGTGGTTAAGATCACCCATGAGAAAACTAGTCTTTGGACCTTGTTAGAATGGGATAGGATCCATGCAACTAAAATTCATGTCCACTATGAGAAATTTTATTGCATCCACATGTTGACATCCATGGCCCAAGGGGAGTGATCCATTTTGAAAGGTGGAGTAAGACATACTCTACCAACCATTTATTGGTAAGAGATGAGAACATGGTCTATAATCCCTTTAAAGAAATTTAAAAAAAAAAATTGTATAAATCTTTGATGACCACATCATGGGGTGATAAATCCATTAATTTAATATTATGAGAATCAAAAAATTGATAGATGGATAGAAGACTTTTTAAAATGTCAAGAACATAGCGTACACCATTGATTTACCCATCTTATAATCAAACCATGCCATATCCTAGAAAAGCAATTTAAGGAGAGTCTCCAATGATAAATCTTTAAAGTGCTTGTATTAAAATAAGAATTGAGAATGTCTTGAGAATGAATCCTATTCAAGAAGCTCTTCAATCAAGTATCAAACTCTTGGAAGAGGCACCGAAAACTCTATTAAAAAGATCTTGTATTTTATTAGTTAAAGAGGAGGAAGAAATATAAGTTTTATGTTGATGAATGGATTTCTCTAATGAATCCATTCTATTTTATAAATGTACAAAAAAAATTAGGATGACCAAGTGTGCAACAAAAGCTAAAAGAGTCACTTGATTTCTTCTTCATCTTGGAACAAAACTTGAACTAGACTTTGAAGGTTATTACTGGTTTTGTGATTGAAATAATTATTGTTAGGTACTTGAATATTGGAACAACAGTACAACCAAACAACTCTATTTTTCAAATCTATAGGAGTGAGGATACATTGCAAGAATTATGTAACATGTCAAGACGATTATGAATGTCACTTTAGAGGTGTCATATGTCAAGTAGTTCACAGGTACATAATGATTTCACATAGGAAGCTATGCTGCACATTGACATTTTGGTTTCAGATATCAAAGGATTGATTAGTAGAAGCATTCTAAATAAATATGACCATGTTGTCTAACATTTCTAAGAGCTTATAGCTGCATGCAATATCTCAAACTTCCAAAGCATACTAGGGTAGATTTTAATCGAACACGTCTAGAGTTAGGGTTTGATCTCTGATTTTTTAACCGAATGCAAAAATTTGAGATTTTAAGAGTTCATGAGAAGCATTTACAAGACAATGAGCATCAATCAATAGAAACATTGATATGGAAACTAAATTGTTTGAATGATTTGAACAAATACTCACTCATCGACTAACATTCTTGATTGAAAGATATGCACAAAATGGAATTGTTTGAAACACCATTTAAAGAAACCAACTT
This sequence comes from Sequoia sempervirens, assembly GCA_007258455.2. Lineage (NCBI taxonomy): Eukaryota > Viridiplantae > Streptophyta > Pinopsida > Cupressales > Cupressaceae > Sequoia > Sequoia sempervirens. The sequence continues at coordinate 128,563 of VDFB02082994.1, forward strand.
TAAACAAAATGGAATTGGTTGTTGCTCGTTGGTCATGTCGAGGGTGGTGAAGATCTTCGTCGCTTGATAAATATTTGCTCATAGGTGGGGTTCAAGGATTCAGGTTCGGTGCAGTTGTGGATGAAAATGACTATCGACAACAACAATAAAAAAAATTCAATAAAAAAACCTAATTCAAGGGTTCGCTCAAATGTAGGTTCGAGCGAACCTTATTATTTAATTAAAAAATAGGGGTTTGGTCGAACTAAGGGGTTCGCACGAACGAGGGGGTTCGTGCAAACCCTAAAAGGTGTTCAAGTGAACTATTGGGTTCGAGCAACCCCCTAAAACTTTCCAAACACCGAAAATTCCTTTTACCTTAATCAAATTGTAAACCACTTTTGTGGGTTTACCCTATGTTGTTTGTTGAACTACATTTGGGGGCAACCCCTTATCATGATGTAGCTTTATTTGGAAACATATCATTGGCATAGGGATTTCCAAATAAGCTCTTGTGATCCTTTTATCACTTGGAATTTATCATTTTTCTACTTTAAATTAATTTCTCACAACATGGTGTTTTTCAATCTCTTTAAAGTGGGGGTATAGCTTCACTTTGTTCACAATAGTTAGACTTAGTGGTATGTTGACAAATTGACATTTCTTTGCTTCACTTTGTTCACAAGCATTGAACTTAGTGTAGTATTGGCATAACATTTTGATCATTTTGTAGCACCTTATCAAGGTTATCGGGAAGTATAACTCTTGGTATGGTTGACATGGGTACACACCTATTTAAAAATGGTCCTCACTATATCTAGTGTGTTTCTCATTTTGATACCTTGTCTTGGGGGCTCACCTAGTAAAAAATAGTCCTCACTAGCTCGTGTTCCTTTGATGCAATACATCTACAAACTTGAGAGGTTCTTAAAACCCAAACACTAACTTTGAGAAGATCAACTAAACTATCAACAAAATTTCCTTCATTTACACTTGTTTCCAAGAGGTGAACAATGCACCAAAACACCCAATTGGGTTTCCAAACTCACAAAAAACCCTAGTACACCTTAAACATCATTATTTTGATTGAATTGAATCAAAAACATTCTTAGTAAACTTTGAATCAATCAACTCATCCAACATTCACACCCAAGGCACCAAATGCTTGTAGTAATCCATCATTACTAAAACGGGTGTTTCTGTAAGACCACAGTGAGTCTCCAAAAACAAATTACATTTCCAAGAACCTATTATTGCATATTTTAACATACTTCAATAGCAGGTATACTTTTTTTGGAAAGTATAACAACAAAATTGATTGTCTTGCAGCAAATTACACCGATTAGGTTAAATTTTCAAAGCAAATATCATCAAATCAACTCCACAACCTTAAATAACCATAAAAATTCCTTTATCAAGGTATAAAACTACAAAATCAGCAATCTCTTGGTCACTCAAACCTTTCCAAAGGAAACAAAACTCAAACCCTTGATTTAGACTTCACTATGCTCAACTAAATGAGGGTTTATTGAAAGTATGCTTTCCAAACCTCATACCAACTTGACACAACTTCAAACATACTGGAATATGTCTTCAAAAGCTATAAAAACCAACTCCCAACCTTCATGAATGCATTTACATTAGATTATTTTAGAGCCTTCAATTTTCATGAAAAACATAGTAAATTTTGTGAGGGCAGCAGCAATAGCTCTATATTTTCACTTCCCCTACATCTGCACACACACACACACAACACTAACACACCCTATATTAACCCATTTCACTGACCTTCTAAGCCTACATTGGTGGAATGGTGATTAAAACCATTCTAGACTCTCAAAACCCTTAAGTTGGGGTTTTCAAACCACTTACTAAAAAAAATACTCTCAAAACCTTTAAGCTTAATGAAAAGACTTCAAATCTCTTGCAAAATGGAGCTAACACTTTTCTCTATAATATCAAATCAAAAAATATAGCCTAAGAACTATTGTATAGTTTGTACAAGGCTAGAAATAAGAGAGAAAATGCTACTACAGTGGATTAGAGTACTTTTAATACAAAATGTGTTTCAAAAAATACAAAGTATTCTCCTTTGCTCACCATTACAATGATTTTAAATATGTTCCAATAGTTAAAACAACTACCCCTTCAACTTCCAACAACCAACAACCTTCCTAAACTTCATGACCCTTCATCTTCTTACAATTTTGCAATTATGCAATTTTGCATTTGTGCAACAAAATGACATTTTTTTGAAAATTGACTTAATTAACCTCCTAGAGACCTAATGATGAATCAATTAAATTTGAAATGGTCTAATCATGATCCTTTAACATGTGCTTCATGATGAAAATTCAAATTTTACATTCTTGCCTATTGGAGGCATACAATGCACAAGGTGCTCCTGCACTAGCCTTCCTATTTGTGATTCACTTAGAAAATATCAAACTTTGCTACTGTATGAGTCATGAACATATTTTGTATGGGTCCTAGCATAATACAACTTGTTAGTCCATATCCTCTTTTTGCGTCTCATTTTTACATTGTATGTTAGTGTATGTTGTATTGTTGTATTTCATATATATGTGTGTTCCTTTGTGATTATGTTGGTTTGCCATGGGATCTTGGATCTTGGGGGCTTGATCACCTCCCTTGATCCTTATTCATGCTATCTTTTCAACATTTTTACATTTGAACCCCTCTTGGAATATATTTTTCAAATTTAGTGTGAGTCTGAGCATAAGTTCATACTCTCACTAAAGTGGGGGATAAATGTAGCAGTGTAAATTATCACCCATGAAAATTTCACACTATTTTTTTCTACCCCTAAATTATTGAGCCTAATTGGGTCACTAATTTCTTAAGTTATGCATTTCAAAGGCTTATTTTTACCCTTTTTTGAATGATTGCAAGCATTCAATAAATACAAGAAATTAATGTTTTGATCCCAACACTCAATATCCTAGAAGATACGGTTAGGTCCCATATACCCATTGGTGTATGGATCCCCCTATCTTGTCAAGGACCAATTTTTTAATATGTTGTTGGTGGAATTTTAACATTCAAATTTCAAGTGTTGGCTTTTGGGATTTATTTTTTGGGAAATTAGAACAATTGCATATAAATACCTAGTTATTGCATCATTCAAATCTAACAAGAAAATTATTGGAAAAAATATGATCAAGTGCACTATTGAGCAAGTCAAGAGAAGCATTTCAGAACTTTATTGCAGCAATTCAAGATCCTAACATCATGTCAAATTCTATGTGTGTTCATTTCTTGTGAAGGCTAACACTTGTTGTAGATCTTCCTATAGTTTACTATTTCAGTTTGTGTGTTTCCAGAATATCACATTTGTCATATTAGGTCATATATCTTAATGAGGTTAATCATTCCAAATCATTTCCAATCCATTTTCAAGGCCCCAAGAATGCAGTTTTGTTGAACATTTAGAATATTGAGAGGGGGGGTGAATGAGTATTCTATAACTTTTTGAACATAGCAAATTCAATCATCAAACCATATTAACTAAAATAAGAAATGAAAGCATGAATCATCCATAAATCCACAAAAAACATGAACACCAATATTTTTATGTGGAAAACCCAGAATTGGAAAAACCACAGTGAGGATTAGCTCACAATATATTATATCTAGATATAGTATATTACAAGGGTTCACTGCCAGGACACACTTTCCTTACAAGGCTCACACTCAAAGTTAAGTACAATACAAAAATGGTGTGGCTCATTAACAAAATATGAACTGATACAAAGTGCACCTTCCTTGTGTTGTATTTCAGTTCCTTTGAGGCTCTGAAAATGGAGTACTGCTTTGCTTAGTAGTCACACAACTTTACTCTAATTTTGAACTTCTACCACTGAATTCACATTCACAACACCATTGGCATCTAATATATCATTTATGCTCACACATCCACATCACTCTCACTTACTATTTTTTTAATTCCAAAATACCTCATATATAACCCAATTGCATCCACACACATCAATTAGGTTGACCTAATTAGATGTAAACAAAACAATCCAAAAATAGCTCTTGTTGACACAATACAAGATTAAAATCATCTTTTCGCTCAATCACAATGTGTAATACTCAATTTTAAGTTGGAATAAACATATGCAATGTATATTTAACCTTCTCAACACGTATCATGCATTAGGTTGGCTAGGAATAGGACCTAATCGCAAAAAAAACTCCAATTATGCAAATGCTTCTCAAAATAAACATCTTCCAAATTTGATATTTCTTTTGTTTCTCTTTTCGCCAACATTAGAGTGACTACCTTTAGAACCACAACATCAAAACAAATTTCACAAGAAAATTTGGAATCTCCCATGCAGGTACACTAAACAGAGAGATGACTATAATATACAGAGTTGAACTTTATCAATGATATCTTCCAATATTCTTCACCAAAATTCTCAACAACTTGAATATAATTTTATGAACCAATCATAATGATATGGTTAGAGGTGCATAGTTACATCTATTCTTGTGGTGAAATGTGGACCCAAAAATTGACACACTAGACCACAACACCATCAGCAGAGAATCCTTAACCAAACTTTTGATAGATCAACTTTCTGATATAGTTAGCATCTATACAAATAACACCAAAAATTATTCCCTACAATATTGGCATCAATCACAACACTGGGACAGTCAAATCATCCTATGTATGTACACTTCATGCTCATGTTTTCAGGTTGCATCAATGATGATATAATTCCAAACTTCGAACAATCTCCCCCTTTTTCATTGATGGCAACATGCATATCAAAAACATTTTTCATACCTTGAAACAAAACCATTTCTTCCTAACCTCAACTCTCCCTTTCAACATTAACCTTGAATTTCTAGAAGGGTATTCTAGATATCCAAAAATGTTGTTCTTCTCGAATTTTTTTTCTTCTCGCTATCTCTCCATTATCTATCTCTCCCCCTTTGACATCAATGCAAAGGTCATGTAGGGGTTGGGTATAACTTCTTTGGATAAATGTATGTATGCATTATCAAAAAGGATAATTGATCAAAAAAGATAAGAACATATTAACCTAAAGATGAAGATCCCTTGAGATTCTTTAGGATATCCTTCTGAGTAGCTTTTCCTTCTTCCCAAGAACCTTTTGCATGTACAAGAGTCTTGCATAGTAGTTCAAGCTTTGTTAAAGACTCTATACTTTCTTCCATAGTGTTGGGGTTGAGATTTATTTCTGATAGATTGTTAGCATTATCAAGGGCATAGGATATAGGAGTGTGTCTTATTTTTACTAAATCTCTAAGTGCCACATACTACTTGATTACCCATGTTCTCTTATTTTTTAAGCTAAAGAATTTTTCTTGTAGTTGCATGATGTAGGACCACCTCTAATTGTCCATGTCATTTTCTAAGTTGTTTACATCTGCTTGAGTGCTCAATCGAATTTCATTCTAACCCATTTAATTCCTTGTATCTAGTGTCCAGTTAGACCAATTCAAACAGAAAAATATTAATTCATGTGCTTCTTCTTCACAATAATAAACATCATTTAGTCCCTTCAAGACTTTGTGATGTGCATCTGCACATTTCCTTCTAATGCCTTCTATATTTTCCTTTGTAGTTCTTTCTTATGACTCATTTCCTATTTTCTCTTTCAATTCGGAGATGTATACTTTCAATGAATCAACCATACTCTTGAGATTTTCTATAGTGGATGTTGATGCATCAATGCTTGCATCAGGAATAACTTCTTATAAAGCTCTTATTGCTTCATCTAGGTCTTGTATGTTTGCACTTTCATGCTCATGTAGGGTCACATCAAATTAACTTCCTTCTTGTTCTATGACTTCTTGCTTGATAGCAACACCTTTTTCTTTTCTTTCCTGATCTTCTTGCACTATCGAAGGCATTTGTTATAGACTTATCTTCTAAACTTTTTTTGCTAGGGTACTTTGGGTTTCCTAGAAGCACATCTACATAATAATCAACTTCCTCCATTTTCACTTCATAATCTAACTCGTAATTCCACACAAGTCTGGGCTCAATTGCTTCCATGTAACAAAATCAACAGAGATAAGGGAATTAATGTCTCCAAAATATTTTTCCACCTCACTCTCTAGTATTCTTACTCTCTTATTAATCCTCATCTGAAACATTCCAAAGAATTTTGCAAGAGCATCTTCTTGAGCATTTGAACCATCAAACATCATAAGATTCCTTATTTGGTGTGCTACCGGTTATGTATTTGTCCATTCAACCTTTCTAATTACTGGTATCTCCTTCATGAAGTAGAAAAGTAAGAAAAACTATTAAAGTACCATACGTAAATGTACCCTTTCCATTATTTTTGATTTCTTTCAAATTCTTCATCAACTATACTCGAAGTAACTCACAAATATCATAGTCTGCACCATTCCCAACCATGTCAAATGCTATATGGGTAGCAGTATGGTGCAGGAGCACCATTTGATAAAAGTTGTCAATTATTGAAGTTGTTGTCTAGGATTTAGTTTTAGGTATGTTTTACATAAAATAAGGTCTTGAAGACCATCTAATGATGTAATTATTCAAGTTTGGGTCATATTTAGGTGTCCAGGTGTCTAGAAGGTTTGGATTGCAAAAAATGCAAAATTGTGAAAAAGTTGCTAATTGTGTAAAAGATGCAAAATTGGGAAAAAGTTGTAAAAAGGTAGTCCAACGGTCATAATACTTTAAAAGGAAGTTTGTGGAAGTTAGACAGTTGGTTTAGGATGGAAATATAATATAAAATATGTAAAAACATCAATGGAGTTGAATTTTGAAGTTTTGGAATAATAAACAATTGAAAAAGCACTAATTTTTCTAGAATTTTTGTGATTTCCTTTCTTGTATAGTCTTGTACGATCTTGTACAGGGGTGTTATGCTTTGAAACCTGTGGGAATAATTGAAGGCATGCGTTAACTTGTATTTTCACTTGGTTTGAGGGAAAAACATTATATTTGAAGCATTTAATCTCTTTTTTTCTTGTGACTAAGAGAAAGTCATTGAGGAGTTATACTCGATTAAGTTGATTTCCAATGCTACAAGGAATAGACTGAAACTGATGTGATTGAGTGAGTTTGAGGATTTGGTGAACTAATAGTTGTTTTGTTGGTGGATTTGTGTGAATTTTTGTTGCAGGGCCTCCCTTGCTTACATCAAGTGGTATCAAAGCAAGGAAGTAGTTCCTTGAAGAAGAAAGTTGCAGCTTGTGATTGGAAGGTGAAGAGACAAGATTGTGAAGATGCCTCCAAAGTATAGTGCAATGGAAAAGGAGATAAAGGAATTGAAAGAGAATTTTTTATAGAAGGAAAGGCTCTAATGAGAGTCTCAAGAAGCCACCTTAGTGAGGATAGCAGTTCTAGAGAAGAATCAAAGAAGAGGAATGCTGAATGAAGACTAGAGTGATAAAGAGGGTGAGGGGGAAGAAGGAAACCCTCTAGTTGGATTTCAGAATGATGAAGATGAATTAGACCCTGATGAAAAGAGAATGATCAAGATGTTAAAGGTAGTAAAAGGTGACAACACTCTAAAAGTGAAAGTTGAAGTGCCAATGTATGGAGGTAAGATGGATAGTGAAGAGGTTTTGGCTTGGATTGATTCCTTAGATAATTTCTTTGAGTTTGAAGACATAGAGGATAGTAAGAAGGTGAAATATGCAAAGACAAAATTGAAGGGCCCAACCCTAACATGGTGGAACTTTGTTCAAGAAGATAGGGTCAAGAAAGGTAAGTCCAAGATAAGCTCTTGGGATAGGATGGTAGAAAAAGTAAATGCTCAATTTTTACTAGCAAATTATGCCATGCAAAATTTTATGAAATTGCAACATTTGAAACAAAGGGAGTTAGATGTGATGTCTTATACTGAGGAATTTCATAGGTTATTCATTAGGGTAGGTCACAATGAAGATGAGGTTGAAAGAGTGGCTAGGTATTTGAGTGGTTTGAGATTGAACATAAGAGATGAAATTAGTTTGAACCCTCCTAAGATAGTGGAAGAATGTTTCCAAATGGCAGTAAGGGAAGAGGATAGAATCAAGAGAAGGAAAGAAAGACAAGGAAGGGGAAAAAGTAACATGAATAAAGGAAGAGGCACAAGACGGTCCAAAGAAGATCATGAAGATGTTGATAAAAGTAGAGAACAAGCACATGAATCAAGGGGTGGATGGAGATGTGGAAGAACAAGCTTTAGGAAAATAAGAGATTCTAATGAGTTTGCAGGAAGGTGTTATAAGTGTGGTGAGTTTGGTCACCCTTTCTTCAAGTGTCCAAAGAAGTTTGGAACCACACCAAGTGAAGGAGAAAAGAAGAATGAAAGAAGAGCACAAATTTTTCAAGAGGATGAGGTTGAAAGTTCAAACTCCAACAATATTCATGTTGCTCCTGAAGTAGGTGAGATGTTGATGATGAAAAGAAAAATGTTGAAGACCACCAAGGAGAAAAAGATAATTCAAAGAAGAGCCATTTTAGGACAGCCTACAGATGCAAAAATAAGGTATGCAAAGTAGTAGTTTATTTTGGATGCATTGATAATATGGTATCTAGTGATATGGTGGACAAATTGAACTTGCAAAGAGTTCCTATTACAAATCCTTATAGAGTGTCTTGGATTAGTGATCATCAATCTATAGTGGTGAATGAGAAAGCTACTGTTGAATTCCAAATTGGTCAGTATAGGGATCAAGTTGTTTGTGACATTTTTCCAATGAATTGTTGCCATGTTCTACTAGGAAGGCCTTGGTAGTTTGACAGGTTAGATATGTATAATGGAAGGAAAAATACTTAAAACCATAGAGAAGAAGGGAAGAACATACATATTGACTCTATTGAATGAAGAGACAAAAGAGCAAGGTGAAATCATCATGATTGGGAGGAAATATTTTTTGAATGTAGATGAAGGTTTAAGGTAAGAGTTTGGTAGCCAATACATGGCATGTTAGAGATTGGACAGTGGATAAGAAGAGAGAAGATGATTTGTAGACAATTGAGAAGAGGAGTGTTTTTATGTGGAAGAAAAAGGAAGATGAAAGTGTGTCCCGGTTTGAGACAGAGCAGTATAAGATTAGAAATACTTTGGAAAGGCAAGAGATGAGTAATGGCATATTAGTGGGGACAGTCATGTGTCTTGTAGCAACAGTGAAAGGAGTGAAAGGGCAGTTGAAAGTTGTTAATATAGAGGTTGGTGATATAGTGAATAAGAGGACAAAGGTTGGTGAAGTTGATAGGACTAATGTAACAGTGGAGTGTGATGGTGATTGGACAGTGAAGGGTATAGTTGCATGTTTGACAGAGTTTGGAAGGTGTAAATGTACTGCTGACAGTGATAAAATTGCAATTGAGAGGACAAGTGGACAAAGGATAAAGCATGGAGAGAAAGGAGAAGTGATGGTAGTTGGTGGAGGTAAGTGTATATGAAGGTGGAGAAGGTAAAAGACACCCCATAGTGCAATATGACAGTGAGAAGCTTGAATTAAGAGAAGACAAAGTCAAGAATGTTAAAGACTGTGAGAGGCAAGGACACAATGAACATATTGAAGACAAGCATGAAGGATATAGAGATCTAAAGAGCACAAAGAAAGACAGGTTATATCATCTTTTCCAAGAGACTTGGAAAACTTCAAAGTTGGGGTGTATGGTGCAGGAGCACCATTTGATAAAAGTTGGCAGTTATTGAAGTTGTTGTATAGGCTTTAGTTTAGGTATGTTTTACATAAAATAAGGTCTTAAAGACAATTTAATGATGTAATTAGTCAATTTTGGGTCATATTTAGGTGTCCAGGTGTCTAGAAGGTTTGGATCGCAAAAAATGCAAAATTGTGAAAAAGTTGCTAGTTGTGTAGAAGATGCAAAATTGGGAAAAAAGTTGTAAAAAGGAAGTCCAACGGTCATAATACTTTAAAAGGAAGTTTTTGGAAGTTAGACAGTGGGTTTAGGAGGGAAATATGATATAAAATATGTAAAAGCATTGATGGAGTTGTATTTTGAAGTTTTGGAACAATAAACAATTGAAAAAGCACTAATTTTTCCAGAATTTTTGTGATTTCCTTTCTTGTATAGTCTTGTACGATCTTGTACAGGGGTGTTATGCTTTGAAACCTGTGGGAATACTTGAAGCAATGTGTTACCTTGTATTTTCACTTGGTTTTCAAGATGGAAAAACATTGTATTTGAATCATTTAATCTTTGTTTTCCTGTGACTGGCCCATTTACCCTGTTTTAAGGGTTTGTAGTTATCAAAATGAATTAAAATCCATTCCACCCTATGTGATCACTGTAACTAGGCGAAATGGGATTTTTGTTGTAGGTTTTATATTTTTTCAAGCTTTGGAGTGCAAGGGAGGCCAATTAGTGGATTGGGCATGATGCCCTAATGGTGGAAAGTGAGTTTTCCATGAGAAATTGAAGGGTTTTGATATGGTAACTTGTGTAAATAGTTGGGGCAGCATTTTTTTTATGATAAATTGAGTTTCTACAAGCCTAATTGAACATGTTTGTGGTGGTTACAAGGTTTTTTGAAAGTGGGATGTGATATTTTCAATGAAACCCTAGTTTCTAGGCTTGGAAAGAGGGTTTTGAGTTAAGGTTGTTTGTTGGGTGGATTTTTGAAAACAAATTGCAGATTCCTTGGTTTGAGAAGGTTTCCCACAAGGTTCTAGAGGTTTTGGAAGTGATTATAGGAAAGTATCTTTGTTAAAGCTAGGTGGAATGGGATTGTTGTTGTATGTTTTAGATTTTTTCAAGCTTTGGAGTGCAGGGGAGGCCAATTAGTGGATTGGGCATGATGCCCTAATAGTGGAAAGTGAGTTTTCCATGAGAAATTGAAAGGTTTTGATATGGTATCTTGTGTAAATGGTTGGAGCAGCATTGTTTTATGATAAATTGAGTTTCTACAAGCCTAATTTAACTTGTTTGTGGTGGTTACAAGGTTGTTTGAAGGTGGGATGTGAGATTTTCAATAAAACCCTAGTTTTTGGGCTTAAAAAGAGGGTTTTGAGTTAAGGCCGTTTGTTGGGTGAATTTTTGAAAACAAATTGTAGATTCCTTGGTTTGAGAATATTTAAATTGTTTCCACAAGGTTTCAGAGGTTTTGGAAGCATTTAGAGGCAAGTCTCTTTGTTAAAGTGGCCTAATTTGAGGCCTAGTTGGTGTTAGAAGCCTGAATTGAGTGAATTGTGTCAAAACAACCTATTGATTGATTGAGATATGTTTTAGAGTGTCCTGATGGGTCCGTGAAAAGGGTCAGGTTTTGGTCTAAGAGAGGGTCATTGAGGAGTTATACTCGATTAAGTTGATTTCCAATGCTACAAGGAATAGACTGAAATTGATGTGATTGAGTGAGTTTGAGGATTTGGTGAACCGATAGTTGTTTTGTTGGTGGATTTGTGTGAAGTTGTGTTACAGGACCTCCCCTACTTACATCAAGTGGTATCAAGTAGAGACTATATATTCATTGTTAGGTAAACAAATTTTATGTCCAATAAGCATTGTGGCAATACCGAATAATCAAATTTTCAATTGTACTCAAGACAAGTTCTTTTCCTTGAAGAGTTGTACCAATCTTTGCAACTAATTTTTGGCCATCGACAAACTTCCACTGTGAAACAGGTCTGGAGGACCACAAACCAGTCACATCCCTTATTGCTTCTCTGGTCATCAATTGTGCACCATCAATCCAATAGACTCATTATGAATCCTACATAATACAATTCGAATGTACTTGTCAAATTCAAACAGTGGAAACTTCCACCATATGTCCAATTTATTTCACACTAGGGTTTTGTATGTATCATAATTTCCTTCCAATTTTCTTTTCCATAAAATACTCAATCTAATAGGGGACATTTCTTCTATTTTTCCATAAATGTACGCATAGATATTCTCAGTAGGAAAAACTCTAAGTGGAGTGCCAAAAAATGTACCCGCTAAATATCCCAATAGAATTTTCAAAGAATATCTCTTTAATTTAATTTGTGGTTTGTTTGAAAAATTCACTACCTTCGAACCATCCATTGCATTAAAAACGAAAATTCTAATAAAGAATTGTGTAAGCAGAATACCTCTTGAATTTTCTCCAGTGAAGAATAGGGTTTTGAAGTAATGCTTCTGAAACATGCCTTAAATCCACTTCTTCAATTTTCATTTCCTTCACATCAAATGAATTTCTTCTCAAATATGTTTTTAAACTCCATGATTACACCCATATCAATAAATGTCCCAGTAATAAATGTTGCAAAAAAAGCTATCAAACTTTGAGCCTTTATATTCATAGTTAATCTACAAATGCTCCACAAATTTCCACATCACAATATTTCATTCCACAATTTTCTTTAATAGCTTCAAAAGTTCCTTTTCCAAGACATATCTTTGTGTCATGACTTGACACCTTGTATTTCAGGGGGATGTTATAATTTTTTGTTATTGCTTCCCCTAATCCTTTGCATGAGCTTAGTTTCCAAAGGAATTATTTGTACCAAAGGAAAGTATAGATGTATTTGTAGTTCCTGATTCATCTTTTTTCTTAGACTCATCTTTCTTTCTCCATATATTTTCCATTTCCTTCTTAACCTCGGTAGGTTTAAATTCCTTCACAGATTCATTCCTCTTTCCCGGTTTAGAATCTCCTGTATTTTTATTTTTGCATAATCTTGAAATATTTCCAAGCTTGTTGCAAAAGTAGCATACAACATTTTTCTGACCATACTGACTTCTATTCATTCACCTTATGTCTAAATACATTGCATGTATAACATTATCCATTAAAATATTGAAACATTCTCCATGTATTGTATCTATTCATCATCTAACTTTTACACTCAATACTTCTATGTCCAAATTTCTTGCATGTAAAACATTGGTTGAAGAAGAATCCAACATTTTGATTCATTTTACTCCTACATTCTATTTGCTTTATGTCCATATTTATTGCATGAAAAATAAATACCATTGAAAGATGGGTACCTTTGTGCATTTGGTTGTCTGATAGGTCTTCCAGCATTGCTTCTTTGATTTCTAAACTGTCTCCTATTATATTGAATCTTCTTTTGATTGTCAGCCTTGGTAGATGTCTAAATTGCCTTTGAACTTTGTCCTTCAAGTCCCAAACCACCTTTGTCCTTAGAGGGTTTTTGTATTGCAAGTAATTCATCAAGCATTGTAGTACTTATTTTGAATTTTTCCTCATGTATTTTTTCCTTTTTTAGATCAAATATGAGATTGACCACTTCTTGTTCAAGATTAGAGCATTCTCCAGTCTTGTTTTGTACCACTATATTCAAGCATTCCTCAATCCTCTTCTTTTCTTCCATCTGCACTTTCAGTTTGATGATCTCTTCATTTTCTTGTTTCAAATGTATATTGACTCCCCTGTGTCTTTCTCTGAACTTCTTGATTTGTTCTCTCAATTTCTTGATGCATTCATTTGCTTCTCCTAGGTGTTCCTTCAAGATTGTGTTCTCAATTTCAACTCTAGCAAGATCTTCAAGAGAAACTTTCAGTTCTTCTTTGTCAAACATGCAATCATCTTCTATGTATTCAATTGCAAAAATTTCTTCTAGAGGAACAAGACACTTCTTGTCTACCATGGGTTCAAATTTCCAAGATCTTCCTCAAGCTGTTAGAATTTTCTACAAGGAACCTTAAGCTCTTTTACCAATTTTTGAACATTCAAAATATTGAAAGGGGGGGTGAATCAATATTCTATAACTTTTTGAACACAATAAATTCAATCATCAAACCATATTAATTGAAATAAGAAATGAAAGCATGAATCATCCACAAATCTATAAAACACACGAACACCAAGATTTTTACATGGAAAACCCAGAATGGGAAAAACCACGGTGAGGATTAGTTCACAATATATTATATCTGGATATAGTATATTATAGGGGCTCACTTCCAAGACACACTGTCCTTATAAGGCTCACATCCAAAGTTAAGTACAATACAAAAATGGTGTGGCTCACTGCTAGAATGTAAATTGATACAAAGTGAACCTTCCTTGTGTTGTATTGCAGTTCCTTTGAAGCTCTAAAAATGGAATACTACTCTACTTAGCAGTCACACAACAAATCTACTCTAATTTTGAATTTATACCATTGAATTCACATGCACAACACCACTGGCATCTAATATATCATTTATGCTCGCACATCAACATCACTCTCATTTGCTTTTTTTTTTAAATTCTAAAATATCTCATATATATACCCAATTACATATGCACACATCAATTAGGTTGGCCTAATTATATGTAAACAAAATAATCCAAAAATGGCTCTTATCAGCACCATACAAGATTAAAATAATATTTTCGCTCAATCACAATGTGTAATACTCATTTTTAAGTCGGCATAAACATCCGCAATGTATATTTAACCTTCTCAACATGTATCATGCATTAGGTCGGCTACGAATAGGATCTAATCACAAAAAGACTCCAATTATGTGTGCGCTTCTCAAAATAAACACCTTCCAGATTCAATATTTATTCAGTTTCTCTTTTCGCCAACATTAGAGTGACTACCTTTAGAACCACAACATTAAAACAACCTCCCACGTAGGTATACCAAACATGGAGATGATTGTAATGTATAGAGTTGAACTCTATCAATGATACCTTCTAGTATTCTTCACCAAACTTCTCAAGAACTTTAATATAGATGTATGAAGCATTCATAATGATATGGATAGAGGTGTACAGTTACATCTATTCTTGTGGTGAAGTGCGGACCCAAAAACTGATGCACTAGACCACAACACCATCAACAAAGAATACTTAACCAAACTTTTGATAGATCAGCTTTCCAATATAGTTAGTATCTATACAAATAACACCAAAAATGCTTCCCTACAATGTTGACATCAATGACAACATTGGGACGGTCGAATCATCCTATGTATGTACACTTCATGCTCATGTTGTCAAGTTGCATCAATGATGACAGAATTCCAAACTTCGAACAAGTTCCAAGTTTGATTGACTCGCCTTCATAGTTGAAATTCAATCTATTCACCTTGTTAATTTACATTCTAATGTACTTTTAGAAAAGGACCAAAAAGAAACTCTAGGTTTAGACATTAAACTTAGGGTTCCCTTTTTTACATTGTTACAATAAGGAAATTATCTGCCTCATCTATTTTGGCAAGACCCATCAAAGCAGTGTCGTCTACAAATTGGAGGTGAGTCTGGGAAACTATGCCACGAGCCTAAATCCAACCCTAAACAAGGCCAAATTCCTTATACTACTTCAGCAACTATTCAAAACCCTCTACCATTAAAATAAAGAGATATGGAGAAATAGGGTCTCCTTTCCAAAGTCCCTGAGAAGCGGGATAGGTAGGAGAGGGGGTCCATTTACCAACACAAAAAAAGAAGTCAAAGTCACAAAATTCATAACCCACAAAACCCACTTTGGATGAATCCAAAGGTGAAAAGTATACGTTGAAGAAAATGCCACATGACTCTATCATAGGCTTTAGACATTTCTAATTTAATGGACATGGCATTTTCCTCAAAATAGGACATGGAGTGAATAGCTTCAACGACCACCACTATACCATTCACAATATGGTGACCTTTGACAAAGAATCCTTGTTCCAAGGGAAAGAGGGGGAAAATAGAACAAATAAATCTAATATAAGAACAAAAACAACCTTACCCAAAAGATCATTAGGAACATAAGCATTGGTAAGTGAAATAGTTTCTCCCATACCGAAACAAGAAATCATCAAAGAAAGTGAGTTTTTGTTAGCCAACCACCAAAGGGCCACGATCTGACATGGGCCTTGATAATAAGAAAGACCTCCAGTAGTAGCTTGAGCACCTATACACTGCAAAAGACCTCTCTTCCATATTTTAGAAGATGTATTCTTCATATCATCCACTAAAAGTTTAGTTTCTTGGATAAAAACAATCTTAAGTTTATGCTCACAAATCAAATCTCGAGTAGCCTTTTTTCTAGGGATGCTACCCTAGAAATCCCTTGTATTCCATGAGATTGCAATCATTTTTGGGATGATACAAAGTGAGTTTCTAGTGTTTTGACAATATTTGATTCCACTAAGTACTCTCCCATTATCTTTATCTTTTCAAGATCTTTTTTCCTCCCCACCTTAACTATCTTATTTGTAGCCCCTTTCTTTATGTTTTTCTGATCAATACCTAGAAGAAGTCGAGATTTCCTCTTCACATCTTCCTTCACCCCTAAATTTACATCTAGGTCATTTATCACTTCAATATTTGTATGTGCTTGAGAGACCTCACTCAAAGGGTTATTGGTCATAACAACCCCAGGAACCCCCTCAATCCCCTTATCAAAAGCCATGTCTCAATAGGTGCTAATGGCGGTGTATCTCCTTCCTTTATAACCTCAAAGGAATCCATTCTTTGAATGGGAACTTGTGGAATTTGATTATCTGAATCAATGCCTTGCATCTCCTAATTCCTCAAAGCATGATCATGCTCCATTGTAGCTTGATCCTCAAAAAATTTCTAAAACATCAAACCTGATACCAAAATCCCCTCTAGGCACAACTTTGTCTAGATGAAAAGATGCCCTTTCCTTTGACCAAGTTTTCACAAGAATAAACCCATTTGAATCAAGTCCCTCATTTCAGACTAGAGCTTTACCCTTCACTTTGGAGTTGATTGCATGCATCCTTGGTGGAGGTTGTTGTGAGCTAGAACCCACCTTAGGAAAGTTCCTTTGCAAATGTCCAATACTCATGACATGCACGACACTTGAATGGTAGGGCTTCATAGTCTATCTGTTGGATCCAACACATGCTCCCAAGTCTGATTTCAAGAGATTCTGACAAGGGATTATTTATATTGATTTCTACACAAAGATGAGAAAAATTTGTTACTCTATGATCAAGGGTTTTCCAAGAAGGGCCTAAGGGCTTTCCTAGAACAACAAGAATGGAATGCAAGATATCCTTGCACTAGAACTCCATTGGAAGCTGAGGCAGTCGAATCCATACAAGAATATTTAATGGAAGCTCCTATGTATGATCAAACCCTAGGTGCCATGGTTTGATGAAGATCCCTACCTAATTGTGAAAATATGGGCCCCCTTCAGAAACCATATTTCAATCTACTACTTGGTTAAACACCACAAAGGAAAAGACATTTTCCCCCTAAATAATTTTCATATCTCCTTTTGGATTCCAATTGTTCTAGGCCCAGGTCTCTAGAAAAGGCAGAGAAATATGAACTCTCGTGAAATTACAGATCAAAGCATGCTCTACCAAATACATTACATCTTCAACAACATCAGCAGGATTAATCACCACCACTGAACGATCCTTGCTTCTTTCCAAACACCCATTGGGATATGATTGCAAACCTTGAGAATGATTAAACTTGGGCTCCTCTACTGCATGCAAGAATTTAACCACATTGGCATGACCAAACATGAAGAGTCTCCATTGAGAATAACATTTTTAAAGGAAATCAAAGGGGGGTCCCCAATAAACGCCATGCACAGCTATAAGCCAAAGCACAAGAAAGAGCACTAACAAGAAGATAAATAGATTAAAAAAACAAAAAAACAAAGTAAAAAGAAGCCTAAACCCCTAGTCCAAGAGCAACATGCAACGGTAGAAGGCGCAAAAATGAGGTGCAAAGGCCCATGAGTAGGAAAAACAACAATTCAAACCGTCTTAACACCTCGTGGCCATACATAGAGCCACAACTGCAAATGCCATGCTCCCCAACCACTCCATCATCCACAAGTCCCTCTAATATCAAATTAACTTACCTTAACTCTTAATTAAATTTATTGATTTTTTTTAAATTATAAACAAATTTATTTATTTAGAATTTATCATTCTAGAATAGGTTTATATCGTATTGCAAATAAATATTAGTATTCACTGTTATATTTTTCTTACTATTATCCAATTGAAAAGATGTATAGTATTGGGTAACACATAGCTATAAAAAAAAAAAAGTGATATGTAAAAACATGTTCCAATTAAAAGTTAAAAAATGTTATAACTTAAATTTTTTAGTCAATAAGATTGAGAAAAAAATTGAAAATTTGAAAAGTCAAAAATCTTGCATTTTACTTTAAGAAAATAAAATATAATGTTTCAAAAGAAAATAATGAATTTTGATTGACTCAAATTAAAACATTCCCTCTACTATAGTTCCATGACACAAAGAAATAAGAGATTCTCCTCTCATTTTCTCTAATTACTCAAAAATTCTCATACATAATAGAAGAGGAAAAGAAATATAAACCCATTACAAAATAATATGATAGGCTTACAAGAAATATAAACCCATTGCAAAATAATATGATTGGCTTGCAAGAAATCATCACAAATGTATCTAAGTAAAAACATGCACCCAAAATATCTATAATTAATTTAATATTTAAAATATTAGATAAGATCCATAAATTCTATTATAAATTTAAAATAAAAAATTAATTAAAGAGATTTTTTTTAAATAATTTATTTTTCAATATAAAAAATAACAATTTTTAAAACAATTTTTAAAATAATTTTAATATTCAATTCAACATACATTTTAAATAATTTTATAATAAACAATTATTTATTTTAATTAAATTAGTTTAAATCTTTTAATTTGCGGGAATAGTATACGACCCCTAAAAAAAAAAAAAATTACTTTATTAATGAATATTTTTAATATATTTTTTTAAAATAATATATAATTTTAAAAAAAATATAATTAAATACTAATTATTATTTTTTTTAAAAGATTCTTAATCTCTGTACTTCTTTTGATTATGTTTCTTTATGTCATGTTCCACATGAATGAAATGGGATTGCGAATTGTTTGGCTAAATAGGCTTCTGATCATTTGTATGATTGGAATGTTGTGGACAGGGTCAATTATCCCTCCAGTTGTCACAAAAGTTGGACCAATTAGTGGAGATTGATAGGGATGTGTAATCCCCTTGCTTTGTACTACTCTTTTTTATTTGAATAAATTTATACCCCTTTTTAGTTAAAATTTTTCCTAAACTCCAAAGTTATTAATTCTTCTATTATTAGAAAAATGAAAACCACAAAAATGTAACTATCACATAATGTTTTTTTTTTTTTTTTTCATAAAGTTATTTTTTAAAAATTAAATTTTATTATAGATGTATATATTATTTAATTGTATTTTTCAGTCTTAAATGTTAAAAATATTTTTTCAATATTTCATTTTGATATGTTGAGATGTAAGCTTTGTTATGTATTCGTAATGTCAATGTTAAATACAAGTAATTAAATATGATAGTTTAATATTTGGAATATATATTTGATATGTGTTCCTAATTTTAATGTTAAATACAAGTCCTTGGTTTGATACTTTGGGACTTGTTTTTGTCATGTATTTCTATTTTCACTGTCAAATACAACTCATCAAACATGTCAATTTGATATTTGGAATTCACTTTAATCATGTGTTACAAATTTCAAATTCACCATAGTCGTGTATTCCTAATTTCAATGTTAAATACAAGTCACCAAAAGTATGAGTTGGATGTTTGGGATTTATCTTGATCATGTGTTAGAAATTTCAAATTTACCTTAGTCATATATTCCTAATTTCAATGTTAAATACAAGTCAGTGAACAGCTCATTTGATATTTCCCCATATATTTTTAAAAATTCAATACGAAATATGAGTCACCAAACATATGAGTTTGATGTTTGGGATTTACCTTGATCACGTGTTACAAAGTTCAAATTTACCATAGCTGTGTATTCCTAAGTTCAATATTAGATACAAAGCATGAATCACCAAATATATGAGTTTGATGTTTGGGATTTGCATAAGATCCATAAATTCTATTATAAATTTAAAATTAAAATAACTAAATAGATTTTTAAAAATAATTTATTTTTCAATATAAAAAAATAACCTTTTTTAAAATTCAATTCAACATATATTTTAAATAATTTTATAAAAAATAATTATTTATTTTAATTAAATTAGTTTAAATCTTTATTAATGAATATTTTTTAATAATTTATTTTTTTAAAATAATATCTAATTTTTTAAAAAATATATAATTAAATACTAATTATATATATATTTTTAAATTCCTAAACTCCAAAGTTATTAATTCTTCTATTATTATAAAAATGAAAACCACAAAAATATAACAATCACATAATGTTTTTTTTATGAGATTGTTGCTTACAACTATCCTATGAGTGGCTATGAGTGAAGGGTCTATGCAATAAACAACTCAATTTGATATTTTGATGTAGATTTACATGATTTTGGTTGGAAATTTTATATTTATTTTTTTAGTAAGTGATAATATAGTATTTAATTTGTTTGAATTTAGATAAGTTTTTATTTTATAAAATTATTTTAAAAAATAAATTTTATTATGGATGTTTATATTATTTAATTGTATTTTTCAATTTTTAATGTTAAAGATAATTTTTCAATATTTCATTTTGATATATTGAAATGTAATTTTGTTATGTATTGGTAATGTCAATGTTAAATACAAGTATTTAAATATGATAGTTTAATATTTGGAATCTATATTTGATATGTGTTTCTAATTTTAATGTTAAATACAAGTTACTAAACACGTTGGTTTGATACTTTGGGACTTGCTTTTTTCACGTATTTCTAATTTCACTGTCAAATACAACTCATCAAACATATCCATTTGATATTTGGAATTTACTTTAATCACGTCTTACAAATTTCAAATTCATCATAGTCATGCATTCCTAATTTCAATGTTAAAGACAAGTCACCAAACATGTGAGTTGGATGTTTGGGATTTACCTTGATCACGTGTTACAAATTTCAAATTTACCTTAGTCATATATTCCTAATTTCAATGTTAAATACAAGTTACTAAACATCTCATTTGATATTTCCCCATATACTTTTTTAAATTCAATACCAAATATGAGTCAACAAACATATGAGTTTGATGTTTGGGATTCACCTTGATCACGTGTTACAAAGATCAAATTTACCATAGCCATGTATTCCTAAGTTCAATGTTAGATACGAAAAATGAGTCACCAAATATATGAGTTTGATGTTTGGGATTTACCTTGATCGCGTGTTACAAAGTTCAAATTTACCATAGCCATGTATTCCTAATTCCAATGTTAAATACAAGTCAAACACTCTCATTCCATATTTCCCCATATACTTTTATTATGTATTATTAAACTCAATATGAATATAAGTCACCAAACATATGAAACTGATGTTTGGAATTTACCTTAATGACGTGTTATAAATTTTAATATTAAATAAAAAAATAAAAATGCAAATCACCAAGTATGATAGATTTTTTAATAATACCGTGACTTTTCAAAAGTAAACAACCAATACATTGTAGTAAACAACCAGTACATTGTAATCAAATGTGCCAACTATTGTGAGACCTTCCCCACTTAAAAATTTATTATTTAAGCTCTTCTTGATAACACCACCTACCAAAAGGATCCCTTATGGACTGCAAGTTTGTAATTATGTCTTCTTTCATCATCTGCCAAGGATATAGGACTGCAAGCTTGGATGGGTGTAGAGATTTCTCATTATGCCTCCTCCATATCTTAGAATTTTCAAGTAAGATATTGGATTTGGAATCTTAAATCACAATTAAAACCATGTTTTATTTGATTTCTCTTGCCCTTATGGACTGCAAGTTTGTAATTATGTCTTCTTCATCATCTGCCCAGGATATAGGACTGCAAGCTTGGATGGGTGTAGAGATTTCTCATTATAACTCCTCCATCTCTTAGAATTTTCAGGTAAGCTATTGGATTTGGAATCTCAAGTCACAATTCTAACCATGTTTTATTTGATTTTTCTTGCCATATGGCATCATTCCTATCTCAATTTCAATATTATTTTAAGTTTTTGTTTAATTTTTATCTTTTTAAAGCTTTTCACAGAAGTTTTTGGCATTGCCATCTCTTTCTTAATGAATATGTACGCAAGCTTTGTGTTTCAAATCCTTGAGTCTCAAGAAAATTTAATGTTTCTTATAATCATTTGTTTCTTTCTATGAATATGGATCCAAAATTTCAATCCAGTAGATGTTTGTTAGTTATTTTTCCTTACAAATATAGGCAGAATTTACCAACTCTCTGCCAGTCCATTGGAGAATAGTTTAGCCACTCAAATCTTTTGAAATTTATGCAATCAAAATCAAATGGGTTTAATAACATGGAAATCCAATTTCAAGTTGAGATGTCTGTAGCCATTTAGTTTTAAAATGTCCTTGCAGTTTTTAGGATTCAACTGCCTATCCTTTGATCTTTTTAAAGATCTTTCATTAGGCCTATGGAAAGGGCTGATACCCATAATAAGCAATACTATAGAACAGATTGTTTTCATTTAAATTTGGATGCAGCTATAGGGTTTGAAGAAAATCAGAGATGTTGGTTGACAATTAGATTGTTATTTAATGGCTCTGTAAAAGCTGTCTTGGTGCAGTTTTACCCAACTTCTCCTTCAAAGGTTTCTTCTATGTGATTGTTTCAAGAATCTCTACAATTCTTATGACTGTATCAATATATCAAAATCCAATGCATGCTTGAATCTTGCATTTTATGATAACTCATAACCAATTTAGTGTGTAATTCAAGACTCTGAAGTGAATGTGTATTGGGTTATCAATTGTATGGAGTGAAGTTTTGATCTTACCTTCCAGCGCGAGTGAGAGATCTACTTTAATCAGTAACTATCTGCATTTTCCATAATCCAAAATTCTGTCCTGAGAATTTCTCAATTTTCCATTCAATTTTCCATTTATCAGGTTCCTCCATTTTCTCAGAAATTATCACAATTTCTCAATCGGGTTCTTCACCAAACTCATCCCAACATTTAAAGACGTTTATATTATTGTCCATGAATCTTGAATCTCCTGATTGAGTTCAGCTCGGCCAACATTTCTTCTTTTCCACACAATTTTTGCTGCAATTTTCCCCTGGCGATAGGAAATTTTGTTCTTTTATTGAACAATCCCTTCGAGAATAGTTCGTCCAAGATGTGCATATTGAGCATGCAATTCATAATAAAGTTAACAAATCTTTGTTACGTGGCAATCTTTAACAACTACTCTGGGTTCTTGTTCTTCAATACTGTTTCCCTTTTAGTATTTGTTTCCTTTCTTGAACTTCTGTGAATCTTCATTTTCTGCCTATGGAATTTCATTTCCTTGTACTCCATTCCCAATGTTCAATAGTTGTTTCAGGCCAACTTGGTCAAAGAAGGAACCGTTGGGGTATTGCATTTAGAAACGTGTTGGAAACTTGCTCTTAAATCCGCTGAACATTTTTTTGTTGAAATACCATGATGTGAAACTCGAGTCAAAATATTGTCTTTGTCACCGATGACCTGCAGTAGTTATGGACTGCAAAGCTAATCCTGAATTGGTTGCACAAGACTAAGAAACTATATAAGCATTTCTCCCCATTTAGAAACGTGTTGGAAACTTCTTTTAAAACGTGCTGAACATTTTTTTTTGTTGAAAGATCATGATGTGAAACTTGAGTCAACATATTGTTTTGACATCAATGAGTAGTTGTTATGGACTGTAAATCTAATTTTTAATTGGTTGTACAAGACTAACAAATTATATAAGTAATTGTTTTTTCTAGCTGTTTTTAGTTGTTGTGTGGTTGTTTTGTTGATGGCCTGTGGTGGTTGTCTTTTGTTGTTTTCTTAAGTTTTATTGTCTATATTGCTTCTTATACAAGGATATGGACCCTTTCAAAATCTCATTTTACCATAATCAAAGACAAATTTTATAAGCATTTATCCCTTATATTAGGAGAGGACCCAATAAATAGGCATTTTGTTGTCAGGTTTTTCTCCCTATAAAAAGTATTTATAGAGAATTATGTCAATAAACCGTTTTTTTATAATAGATTAATACCAAAAAAAATGTAGAATACATGGATATGGATAACTCTTTAGAGATAATGAACTTTAATTAATGTTAAGATTAATAGTAAAAAATATATGTTTATATATTTATAATGAATAGAGATAATTCTAGGATAATATATGCCTCCTTCATAAGAATGTTAGTGATAGTAAATGTATATGAAAGTAAATGTAGATAACCATGTGAGCATTTAATCATTTAAAGTAACATTAATAGTGATTACACTATGTAACTATTATGTGTAACACTTATAATGATAAAGCACGGCAAGTACATGTGGATTAGAGTTAGCATCAATGAAGATAAGGTTGCCCCTAGTATGGACAAGATGAGAACAAGGGTGGTGTGGCCCTTAATGGTCAAAAACAACCATGTAAATAATAGGGCATTAAGATTGTCATAGGCCCTCAATGTGGAAGCATGATCAAACAATGGCATAGGTAAGGCAATAAATCCCTAATGGATATAGGTTGGAAAAAGATAATGTATTAAGGCACATTGCTCCCAATATATAAGAACCATATGATAAAGTCATGGGATGTGAACTCCCAATATATGAATATAACCATCAATGTATAAAGTATAGAGGGAAGGCATGAAGCCCCCTAGTGTAAATATTTAACCATGAAGGTGAAACATGTAGAAAGGGAGAAGTTGAAGCCCCCATATGTGAAAGGTGTGTCAATAAAACCCTAATGTATAAGGGGGAAGTCATGATGCCTCCAACATAAAAATGTAAGAATGAAGGAGCAAATAATAGAGATGGAAAGTATGTTGGCCCACCAATGCAATGGTATAGCATGACAAGTTCAAATGTTATGGGGTGAGGCATGATGACTTCAAGGTGTGAAGCTTATGCTCAAGAGGGATGATATAACAAGTTATAATAGAGTTCATGATTTTTTTCAATCTCTTTCTCATTGGGATTGTTATTTATTAGTTTTTTCGTTTGTTTAGCTATCTAAAGATTTGATTTGATTGAAGATATTCTTTGGAAGCTTATAGCCACTTTTGACACCTTTATTTTTTTAAGGTTTTTAAAGTATAATTATGGGGTATGATTCCTTCCATGGCAAATATTGTCGAGAGGAATTAAACATTAATAATAAAAAATCATAAATATAGATTTATTTTTTAAAACTTTTGTTTCTCATCATTTTCACTTTTTATGTATCTTTATTGTTCCATGTCTTATGTCTAATTAATTTTCTTGTGAGAGGATTACTCCTCATCAAGAATGTTATCTCTCACTACATTAAATTGTAATGAATCAAATTTGGATTCTTCTACTATGTCTTCTAAACCAAGTGAATTAGTATTCTTGGATTAATTGGCTAAACTCAAACCCTACTGTTTCTAGCATTGAAGTTCAAGAATCTCTAGGAAGTTGGATCATGTCTCGTTTCATCATAATAAATAGAAGTTCTAGGAGATGTTGGCAATGGGAATTTTAATCATGATAAGAGCATGAAAGACAATAACCAGATTTAATGTACCCCCACTTAGATTTCCTTACCACAAACACAAAAGGATGGGACTTAATGGAAGAGCAATAATACAATTCATGGTATTTTTGCTCTCTCTTTTCTCATTGGAATTGTTATTTATAAGTTTTATTTATTTTTGTAGTTATCTAAAGAATTATTTTGATTGAAGATATTCTAGTTACTTTTGAGACCCTTGTATTTAAGGTGTTGTAGAAGTATAATTATGGGGTATGATTCCTCCCATTATCTTTTAATTGCATGATTAGTGATACTATCTCATATATTATTAATCAAATATACTCTTCAATTAAAAATAATATTTACAATAGATTTTGTGACACTTGTTAGCAAGAGAATTTAAACATTAATAATAATAAAAATTATAATAAAACATAAATATAGATTTAAGTTTTTCAAAACTTTTATTTCTCTTAATTCTTACCATGTATATGTTTATAGTTTCAATCTTTTATGTCTAATTAATTTTCCTTTGCGAGAGGCTTAATAATAGTTTTTTTATATACTCCAATTATTTATATATATATATATAATCTGACTGTTTATAAAAGAAAATGAAGAGTCAACTCCAATTAAAGATTTGGTTCAAGCGTTTTACAGATAGAGTATTATTTTTTATGATCTTTTCTTAAATTTTAGGGGATTGTAGAAGTCCATTATATCATCTTTAATTAGATTGATCTTGTAAAATTTGTTTCATTTGGTGCAAACCCATAGTTAAATGGAGATGGTACATTGGATTGGAAGAATTAACAAAAGAAAATTTAGGATCGCTATGGAGATTGAGGTCAAATTTTTGGTTGATCTTGTTAAAGCGCCTATTTATTGGTTTTTTTTCTGAGCTTTCTGATTTTCAAAGTACTTGTAAGGTGTCGAGAGTTAGGAAAGTCATTTCTGAACCAAAATATGAAAAATTCCAGGAAGATCAAGCCACTTATAGAGCAGTTCCAACGTCAAGGAGATGAAAAAGGGCAAACCTTCAATAATCAATGTTCTCGTCAAGAATGCTGTCTCTCACTACATTAAACAGTAATGAATCAAACTTGAATTCATCTGCTACATCTTCTAGACCGGGTGAACTAGTATTCTAGGATGAATTGGCTAAACTCAAACCCAACCATTTCTGGCATTGAAGCTCAGAAATCTCTACTAAGTCGTAGTATGCCTCGTTTCATCATAACAACTAGAGGTTCCGGGAGATGTTAGCAATGGAAATGTTAATCGTGACAAGAGTATGAAAGACAATAACCATGGAATTAATGCCCCCCTACCTGGATTTCCTTGTCATGAACACAAAGGGATGGAACTTTGTGGAAGACCGCCTACCAAATTATTTGGTTTTCAGCTATGAGTATACAAATTACATATATCGCAGACAAAATTGGGTTAGTCGGGAAGGTTTTCTTAATCTTTATCTGCACAATTTAATAATGGAACACAATTAGAGAAAAAAAAATTGCTCTATATGACGCGGCTGCTTCAAGTAGTGAATAAAATATGTCCAAATGCCATAAAAAGAAACTTCTGACTAAACATTGACTAATTATCAATAACGGTTGCATCAGGCTATTATTAGGATGAACAAAGCATATATTATTAAGGTCCCTTTCTGTGTTGTCAGCGAATTGTTTTTATTTAGACTCGGTCTTTAGTATTGTTCAGGTTCACAGGAAAGTTTTAGTGTGCTTGACAGAGGGCATTGACCTAAACAAATTGATGGGTATGTTGACCTCATCAATAAATTCAAGTGTGGATGTTTGATATTGAAGGAGGACTACATGATCTTTGTATAGGATGGCTGCTGCTTTAATATTGATGGAGGACTACATGATCTTTGTATACGATGGCTGTTTGTTTAATATTGAAAGAGGACTGCATGATCTTTGTATAGGATGGCTGCTTGTGTACAGAGGTGATGGAGGACACATGATGCTTGTGGGAGTGTATATTATCTCCATATTTCACTTACTTTTAAGAGAAAATTATCAATAGATCTATGCAAGAGGTATAGTGCATTGTCAAAGGATTTTAAACATAGGAGAAATAAATAATGTTATAATTTAACAAGATAATTTATCTTAAAATGATATTTGGAAAAAACTTAGTAATTAGTGTACTCACTTATTATATTAATTTAATTGTTAATAATATAATAATATATTTTAACTTAACTTTAACCATAAGAGAAAGAATAAATGTTTAGTAAAAAAAAATCTTTTAGCAAATAGTAAAAATAAACTCTCAATATCATTTTAATTATTGACAATACAATAATACATTTCACACTTCTTGTTTAACTACTAATCCATATAAAACTAGTTATAGACACTAATATAAAGAATCATTACATTATATTTCAATATAATAGGTATAAAACCCTCCAAAAAAAACCACGAAGGATCCCACCCCTAAACCTCCTCATAGGGAACTGCTGAGCCCCGTGATCCCCAACAATGGTGATGCTCTAAACCCCACTATTGTGATAGAATATTCCATTTATAACAAATATAGACCATGTCAAATATTAACATATATTAAACAATTTTCACTTTAAAAAAACTTTTTTGGATAGTTATAATCTACTAGGGCGCTTCAAGTGCATGATTTCTCAGCTGCTCAAAATAGAATGGCTAAAACTCTGACAAAGATACCATTAACCAACTGAAAAGTTGCGGTGTCAGAGTCCCACGATAAACATTGTCACATTTTTTTATGGCTTAAGCAGTAACCCAAGTGTTGGGCTAAGCTTGATACTTCCCCGAATCCCCACACAATTTGACAAGCAACATCTTCAACAGACAGGTGGTTGTGAAGAAAAAGTTAGACCTTCGCCGAACATAAACATGGGTTAACATTTCTCCTCCAACTATATATGATAGAACTGTTTGTCAAGCTGTCTAAAAGTTTTAAGAGTTCTGATGTTAAGTTTATGTATCAGAACTTACCGATCTCTTTGCAAATTGAAAAATACACCTTAAAATGGTGCAGTTCATTGTTATACACGCGACGAATATGTAACCTCACAGACTTCAATTGGTGAAAATCATAAGCCCATAATAAATTTTAGCGTAAAAATAGTCCATAGAAGGCAGAAACCCAAAATGGTTCTTAGGGCAGATAATGAATGTTAGAAGGCATGAAAAAAGCATAAAAGTGCTTGCTCATGGATGCAAATCCATCCCATGATTGGATGCACCCAAAAACAGATCAAAAATGGGGACTTAAAAGCAAAAAGAAAACCATCAAAAAGGGACCCTTACGTAGTGCAGTTCCAGACTATGATACCCTTATCCCGACTGCAGGCATTGAGTTGTTCCATGTGCTTGATGAAGTAATGTTCTGGATTATTCAGGATCCCTAAGGAATCGCCCAATAAATTGAGAAGAAATTGTTGAAATAATGAGCAGCTGAGAAATAAAACTCAGTGCCTGCAGCACCGTAGTAGCTTTTACCTGCTAAATCACAAGCTTGTTATACCTTAAAGAAAAAGACCAAAATCCCCTGCATGATTTACCTAAAGCTTCAAAGTACGTAACTCTGCAAAAACTTTTTGCATAAATAAAATCTTGATAAGCAGATAAAATACTGATTGCGACTCTGCCAAAGAGTTTTAGAATTCTAATTGATATTGTTTTTAAGTGTCAGACGAAAAAAAATTACATTGAGATATTAATTATTTGCCTCGTCTGGAAAAACTTTCCTCCGCTTAAATCGTAAATTGAAGACAGATTTTCATTTGTTAGTCCCTAATTTTGCAGCGGGAGCAGGTTATAAACATGCATTAGAAGTTCTAAAACATTAGGTAGAATTGGTGCAAATAAAGCATATACACAGTATTTACCTCGGAGTCAATACAAGAGTGCACATTTTTATTAATTGGAGTTGTAAATACATGTGTTTTACAGCTGGACTGTAGAAGATTGCCTCTTACCCAGATAACTCTAGCGGGTAAGCATGTGGCTAAAAGCTAGTTGGTCTGTAAAAGCAACCATCAGCCTATCTTACATAACGTCTACCAGTTTATAGGTATGCTCCCTTTCTTCCAGGGATGTTCCTTTACAGTGCCTTCAAACTAACGACGCATAGGCTCAGACAAAACTAGAGAGACGGTTGAATTCAGCCACAAACAAGTGAACAGTCTAAATGCTTAGGAATGTACGACCTCGCAGTATTGCTTATAGCCTAAATTATCCAAAAGCATCATACGAAACAAAATTCAAAACAACTTTCCTCTGTATTTAGTCAGCAATCTCCATACACTGATCAATATAAGATTGCCAACATACCTATCTATATCGGTTCATTTAAGGATTATACTGAGACCAAAACTGGGGAGTTATATCCCCTTCCTTGAACATAACAGTTCAGAAAAATACTTAACAGCTAGAACAAAAACAGTTCTTCCAATGTGCACCATGTCCCTTATGTCGTTGGCAGTAAAATAAGGGATCATGGATGCCAAGTTTCAAAACTGCGGCTAAAAATCTTACAATACACCTGCTGATAGAGAGTCCAAATCTAATTTAACACATCCTGATTCTCCCATCTCTTAACCCTCATCATCGACAACCAATATTTGCAAATTGATGATTGAGCAGCCTTGCCAGACATGAACTCTCATAGACTCGTGAAAATGCATCAGACATTAGATTTCAGTTCCACAGCGGATGAAGGAACCGTGGATTCTCCAAGATCAGAACACCTCGATGTTTCTCTCGTACCTGCTAAATCTTCGGAGCATCCTTGAAGCTTCATACTCCGTGGTGTCATTTTCTCTACCTCTTCAGAAGTATAAATGAAAATTTTGCGCACAATGCTACAAAATTCCCTGTAGTAAAATAAAAGCATATATAAATAAATTTAGTCACAGAATACCAAATTGAATTTTAACAATAAAAAATCAATAATCGTTTTAGTCAGGTCAAAATCAGTAGAATGTGGTGTATTGCACTCACTGCCATGGATCGTCTCCCACAAGCATCATGTCCCCTTCATCATCTGTGTAGACAACCCGCCACCCTCTACTAAGATCTTGCAGTTCTCCTTCTATGTTGAACATGTGCTCAAGCTCATGAATGAGCTCTGCATACCCTTCAAACTTTGTCAGGTCAACTGCCCTCCCAAGTGCACTACCTTGCTTGTGAACCTGAAAAGCAACAGAAACCAATGCAATGAAAATGCTAATAGTAATTACAGAAAATATCCTTCAAATAAGCAGCATTCTGCATCCCAAAATGATACCTTAGTGCAGCTCCTTGTAGGATTATTTGATATCTTGCCACAGGTTTCTTTTGGCAACATTTGGGTAAATTTTACCTCAGCACTCGTAGTTAGATCAGATTTTATAGCCTTCAGTGGCTCTGACTGCTGCTCAGACCCTACAGATTGTAATGGATTTGTGCATGTGGCATCAGCAACAGTTTCTACGCTCTCTCCCATCTTGGTGCCTATTAGATGCATGTTATCAATGAGTTGAACACCAAACAATTTGGCAGAAAATGCACCAGCTTCAAGCCCCTTATCTTTATACGTTTCTCTGGAAGGCAAGCCAGCTTGATGCATGTTGATTCCCTGATTACCATGTTGCATGATCTTGTCACCCTCGGCATTTCCTGTGCCTACTTGCAATGGAACCTCTGGTCGTGATAATGAAACTAGGGACATAATCCAGCTCCCTGGTGACTCTTTAACTCCAAAGCTAGGAACAATCGGGGGAACATCTGAGGCATCCCGAGGTACTAATGAACCCTGTTTAGAAGATATAGCAGAATACTTTGAATCTGATTCTTTCTTATTTTGTGCATTGTGAGAAAGCATTCTTGATGACATACTTGATAACTGAAGGTCTGTCCCTGATGTTTCACAATTGTTATCTTCTTGATGGTGGAACTGTTTCATTGGTGGCTTGAATTTCTGGTAATTTGCCATATTTTGGTTTAGATATGGCACTCTGAACTCTAATACCTCACTTGTGCCCTGAAGACCAGAAAAGCCATCAGCGTAATGCAATTGATTCTTCAGCAAGTGCAACCAATTTTCAGATCCCACTCTTCTTACTGCTCCTAGATCATCTGCTGTAAAGTCTTCCAATTTGGATCCCCACATCATTGAACTGTGGGTGTTTTCTGCATCACTGTCACCAGATCCCAAGGTCCTTGCCTCTTGACCTTGCAAGACCCTAGTAAATCTGGGAACCTGCATAGAATCACCAGAGGCCTGACTTGAACCTGCAGGAACAAATAATGTGGCAAATTATGATACTTGGAAATTGCAATCAAATATCTCCAGCTTTAAATTTAAGTGCTTCTCTGATAAATATATTGAAACTTCTACCCAGAATTGATAAATCTGGGGACACTGGAAGTGTATTTGCTCTAGGTCGCTTGCTCCTTGGTGCAGGCAAAGGATTCAGTGAAACTGGAGCCACAAATGGCTCAATTTCCCATGGCGAGACCCTTTCTGGACGAGGAACCATTGAGTTTTCATCCCATTGCACCTGAATGTTACACAACAATATGCATTAAATACAATGTAAAATTGCATTAGTCACAATTACAAATCCCAAAATAGGAAATCTATAAGCACAAAAAGATTGTGCTGGTTGCATAGTCTATGGCACCTTAAGGGACCTCCATGATGAACCCGGCCATCTTACTGGATCAACATCACCTATACCAATAATGGTGCCACTAAACCTACAACCAAACAAGAAGTAGGTTGAACAAAATGCTTCAACGAATGATCAGCTTCAATAGGACAGCCATATTAATCAAAGCAATACCTCCTCTCAGGAGCATCCTCGCCCTCAAATCTCATCTTGAAACGCATTCCAACAGAGACATTACTGTTGAATGTTTCCACATATTTGGCATGAGGAACAATAAACTCAGACGGGCTGACCCTGTTGACAATTTTAAAATCACAAATCAAAGATATGCAATCAAGCCAATTTACCATAAAGTGCATTGGCGCATTGATTCAAGTTATTCCATGAGAAACACCCAAGCACAGATCAGAACCCAGATAGTCTAATAATTAATTTAGGTTCAACTCAAAAAGCTTTTCAAGCAGGAAAGCCACATTGAGAATGTAAACGGGGATAAAAAAGATTTCATCATATTGACAGAAGAAAGCTGCATCAACAGAATGAAACTGGATGTCTCAAAACAGCCTACCTTGGCTTATAATACACAGTAAACATGGTATGCGTCAAAACTGCATGTGATGCTGTTGCAATGACACCCACATGCATACAGTGACTAGATAAAACGGATGATGGCATATTATTCATCTGTCGCATAGCTCGCCTGACTCCAACCCGTAGTTCTCCACTTTCCCCCCTAAACTCCATAAAATGGTGATTAATGAGGAAAGCTTTTGACTGAGATGATGGTATGAAACAGCATTTAGTTTTATGTTCACAATAACCGCTGAAAGTAATTAAATACCTTAGAAAGATAAAAGCGTCGCCTGCTACAAGCCTTTTGGAACTAACAAATACACTCCATCCAGTGGTAAGCAAATGCCTCCTTGGCTGACCTGCCATTTTGTGCACAGACACAGGATTGATTAGAGTCAAACGACTTCTGCAGTGATTTTGTCCTTGGACACGAGCTGGTGCCATCATGCCATTAACTTTGTACACAAAATGTCGAGAAGAACCAAAGGCTGTACATTCTAGACTCTATGGTTGGCCAGCCAGGTTTTAACTGCTTCAGCTAACAAGAAAAATGAATATAGAACATGCAGCAGGTCATTTGAAAAGCTTTTCTATAAGCACTGTGCCCAAATGAAGGTTGGGGTTTTATTTAGATTGCCTCTATTACTACTAACAGCATGTCGGCAAACCTACCAGAACAAAGGTGTAAAAGACATATGCAGAACTGTCGTTCAGAAATGGCTGCCAAATATAGATAGTTTTCCTTGGAACCTGAAGATAAACTATCACATGTTGAAACTTGAAAAGCAGACCATGAAACATAAAACATGAGATAAACTATCACATGTTGAAACTTGAAAAGCAGACCATGAAACATAAAAGAGGATCTCCAACTACATTATTCTTTTGTCCTGACTATCACTAGTCACTAAAATGATCATTTCCCACCTCCTTTCTATGTATTTATATATGTGTGTTAAACAGCAAGCCAAACAGCCTAGGAACCGGCATAAATACAGTACCAAGCAGTAAATTTTTCCTTCCAGCAAGGGCTGTTAAAGAGTAAGATCAATCACTACTTTGCAATCATTTCAGGTGTTTCGATAGATCTTTAAGTGCCTAGGCACGAAACCAGCACCCCATAGACTATCTGATGCTAAGAGAATCCCGTAGAGGCTGTGAGCTTCAACAACAAGAAGGGCAGGGGCTCAGAGATTTTGCTTAAAGGTTATATTAGGGGCAAATAGTCTTTAAAGACAAACTGAAGCCTTGCACCTAGAATGCATAATGCCTAGTAAGAACGCGATTAGAATATACATCATAAGAAGATAGTTCAGAGCACCCGTAGCGTATATAACAGTTTGAAAACAATGTACCCATTGAACTCACCACGGAAGATGTGGCGAAAGCGCCATTCTGTTCCATGAAGATCTTTGGCCACCAACTCTTGTGCTGGAGGCTGCTGGCTCATATCCTGCACATAATGAGGAGAAAAATGCATCAGTCCTGCATGGCAAGGAAAATTTGCCCGAGTTAACTGAGAAACATAAATCTAATTAGAAATTACACATGAGGGTAAACCTATGCATTTAGTGATCCTTCTGAGCTATAAAACAAAAACCCAAATGACGAGCCCTGGTAAAAAAGATGTCTGAGCCAGTTAGTGATGTGGTAGACATCTTTTATTGAGCGAAACAACCTAAGCCCAGCAGACGTGTGAAAAAGATAATGACTAATAGATTTCTTTCAGCAAGAAAGGAAAAGGGCGCGCCAGGAACCTACTAATGGTGGTAGGCATTCGTCAGCATGCCTCCTGAGAACCGAGAATCCTCCATGGGTGCTTGTATCCGAGGCTGTAAGTGTCTTGCAAAATGAATGCATACGAGGCCTGTATTGCGAGGCTGACAAAGATTCGATATCAGAAGAAGATGAATCATTATGCTGCAAAACAGACAAATTTAGGGCTATCAGAAATGTTCTAAACCAAAAAACTCATGTAACACAGAGAACAGCAAAGCTATCAGAAACGCTTTAAGCTATGTTATCATCTAATACAGAAAACATGAGCTATCAGATATGCTTTTAACTTCGTTATTATCTAAGCCAGAGAAGAACAAAGACATCAGAGATGCTCCAGGCTATCTAACACAAAACAGCACAGGTCTCCGAAGGGCTTTGAACCATTAAATCTTCCAAGACAGATAACCATAGAGCTAACAGAAAAGATTAGAACTACATACACATTCTACACGAAAAGAGAACTACTCAAAATGCTTTTAAGTGAGTTTTTATCATTTAACACAAATGCCACGAAAGCTATCGGAAACGATTTATATCAAACAATAATCTAACACAGAGAACACGAAAACCCAATCACCCAACACAGAGAATATAAAAACCATCTGGAATTCTTTCAACCGCATAATGATGTATACAGGGGCAACATCAGTGCTGTAAAGAATTCCAATCAGCACAAAATCTGCTAACCCAGAATATGATAAATGCTTAAAACTTTTTATGCCTAATTCCAAAACACCACCTGAAGCGATCTTGCAAAGCCACTCATGCCTCCATTGCAAGCAAACATTAAGCCATCAGTAAACCAAAATGGAATCCGAACCAAGGAACTTACCTCTGTCTCAGGAACAAGAGTAATTTGAGCAAAAACTTCATCTGTATCGGGCTCAGCCTGAAAGAAACAAAAGCCAAAAACCCCGGGATTGTTAAAAGAATAAATTAAACATATGTCGTACTCCATTTAATGAAATCAGGCAGCCAGAACATAATAACATATACAAAATCGACAACAATCAAAGCTCTTGCTGCTGAATATGCTGAAATCAGAGTTGATACAGACCCGCAATTGTATATTTATGACTTTACACAGAATCTTGGGAGGCAGATTATACTGCGGCATCTGCTGCTGATCAGCCCCCTGGTTCGTCGAGGCCTCAACCTGCAAACAAAAAATAGATAAAAACAACAACGTGCGCCTTCCAAATGCCGTCAAATCACAACAGAATTACGTCCCCAACACAATTTCCCCTCCAGAAACCAAATGCGCCACAAAATTGACTGAAATTCAAAGCTACAGACCTGCTCCATATGCCCCTGCGGGAAATAATACACGCGCTCTCCGACCTGTGGAACGGTAACCAGCGGCCCCGCGCAGGCGTTCCACAGTTGCTCGTACAGTACATCCTCCGCTACAGCCATGCGACCTGGGGCTTAACGTGAGCAACTCTAAACAACAATTAAGCAGCGCAATGCAGCAAATCAGCAGCTTTACACTCACCAGATGACAACGGAGGAGGACAATTATTATTCTGAAACGCACACGACATATTCATGCTGTTGCTGGTATTGTCTGCGTATGCCATATTGCCGAGACTCGATCCCGCGACCACCGGTTTGTTATATTATTACTCTTCTTACTACAAACTGCATTCCTTCCTTCAACCACTGCGTGCCTTTAGTATTATAATATTACGTGTACCGTTGTGTGGATATTTTTCCGAAAACATGGCGGGGAATCGAACCCGCGACGTGAGTAAGGGAGGAAGTGAGTGAATCAGTGTAAGGGGCGCAGAGTTTTTTGCGGTATTTGAGACAAGCAGTCCCTAGACCCACTTCTTCCATCTATTTGTTAGGCACTCGATTAATGTCTTTTTATTCTATAATAATAATATATATTTTTTGATTCGCTCTGTATTATGTGGCTGCTGCTGTACTGATAAACTAACCCCAGTTACCCAGGTGGTATGAGTTAAATGGTCCCCCTGCACGGGGGTTAACGGGCGTTACGGCCTTTGCAGCTTCGGCGCCGGGGCTGCCGCATCTGTCCTTATTCACACACTTTGATTTGATTCGTGTAATTAATTTTAATTCATGATTAATTATAATTAGGATCATGATGTAGGGGTGATGGGTGATAGAGTGTGCTTCTAGGGTTAGGTTGTAAGTCCATTCACAATCCCAAGGGCCCTCATGTGAGGCCATGACTTGAGCTTCCACTTAGTTGTGGCCTATGGAGTTTGTTTAAATTGTTACTGTGATTGATTTCTTTTTTCCTTTTTGTTCCCTTGAGCAAGATTGAGTTGTGACCTTTTTAGTTACATATTTTTGGTTTTTTATATGTTTTGAGTTTTTTTGTGTTTGTTAGTAGGATAGTGAGCTATTTATATGCGAGTTTTTTGTGTTCACCACAATCTATCAATTTGTAGATGGTGATTATAATGTTAGTTTTGAATTCAACGAGTTTTGTTGGGAGATAAGGATGTGTTTGTATTCACCAAGTTCGTTAGCTCGTAGATGAGGGTGTGTTTGTATTCACCAAGCTCGTTAGCTCTTAGATGAGGATGTGTTTGTATTCACCATGCTCGTTAGCTCATAGATGAGGATGTGTTTGTATTCACCAAGTTTTTTAACTCATAGATGGTGATCATAATACTAATTTTGAGCTTAATAGGCTCTTTCAAGAGATAAGGATGTGTGTTTTACTAGTGTGAAACATGTGATTCTAAAGCATCATAATTGTCAATTTAATCATATGTCAAAAGAATGTTATTGTTATATGATTGATAGCAACTTAACGTTACTAAAGTTAGTAACTTTTTGTGATTTTCTCATTGCGTATACTACCAACCCCATAATGTGATGGAGAAATTATGTAAATGTTACATAGGACTTATGGAGATTGATGTTATCGGAGGTGTTTGTGGCTCCTTATTGTTGGTCTTTATTATTTTAGCTTTTAACCTCCTCGTTATTTTTTGGCATTGTGTTTGTCCTCGTATTCAATGTTTCTTTCTAGTGGTATTGTGAAATGAGTAATATATTTTAGTGGTGGATAATTTACTCTAATTAATTTATAGTGTCATAATTTAACGTTGCCCCCAACTGTTGTACTCCTTAGTAATATCCATTAATGAAGGATTATGACACTGTTCATATAAAAGCATGCTATATCCTCCAAGCTCCTTTGTTCGTAGTTGGTCATGGAGCCCACTTGCTCTTAGCTCAATAAGTTTCATAGAGAAAATAAAGAAGATCAAAGTATCTGATCATAAAGTGTCATAGCTATCAATTTCATAATATATTAAATGAGTGTTATAATCACTATAAATCACTATTCGTACAACTATGTGTTGGCCTTTAGTTATTTTGGTCTTTTATGTCTTTTGGCACTGTTCTTGCTTTCATTTCAAACATTTTATCTTGTCTCCCCAATAATTTCCATTCCTTTCTAAAAAGTATAAAAGAACCATAACTTTTAAGTTATGAAAATAAATGTATTTTTTAGTTAAATAAATAAAACCACAAAAATATTTCTCATATTCACATAAAACCTATACCCAAACTTATCTCTTTTTAATAGAAAGCTTTTATACTAAAAACAAAAACCACAACACTTTTTGTATAAGTCTTCTTTACATCACATTAGAAACAAATATTATTATGCAAGCTATTTAAGCTCTTCCTATTTTCACAATAAAACTACACCCACTCAATCTTAAGTGCATAAACATTTAGACTTTAGAATACCTTTAATACCAAATATTAATGTATCGACTATTTAAGCTTGTCCTATTTTCACATAAGACCATACCTACTCAACCTTCCATGTATTACTTACTCGATTAACTTTCAAAGAAACTAGCTAATTGATTATGGTAAAGTTTAAGTTATCAACATATCGACTCTTCCCACTAGAAGTGAGCCCTCGCATAAACAATAAGCACATTATAATCAGCATCTTAGGTTTTTATATTGGTTGTGGGTCCTTACATAAACAGTTGAAGCTTTATAGTCAACATATCAACTCTTTACATTAGAAGTGACCCCACATAAACAACTCACATATTGATTACGATGTACTAATAATTTATACTAAACATCTGATTATACCTTAAACACACATATTCTCTTTTACCAAAGATTTATATATTTATCTAATTTAGATGCCAAAACATTGATGTTTACATGTGTGAACCTTATGAATTGTTACCCTAGGGAAATAGACCCATGCTCATGCTTTTACTCCTAGAGAATGTGAGATGTATGATCCATCCATAGGAGATGAGTTTTAATTGGACAAAGAAAGATAAAAGCAAAGCATTGTCCGACATGTTTGGGAAATGTCATACAACATGGCCTCTTCCAATGATGTGAAGATAATATAAGAAAAGAAGTTCCATCACTTCACCAAAGTCTACTCTCTCCAACTCAAACTCTACCTATTTTTCTCCTCTTTTTCATCCAACGTCAATTTTTTAACATTACATTTAGTTGAGCCCTTGGAAGCTAGCTTATATTTCTTTGTCATTTCTTTGCGTGCATTATTTTCTTGGATCTTTTTGGCCAAGCAAAGATTTGCATGAATAAAACAAAAAAAAAAAAATTAAAAATGAATTAAAAGAATTGGGAAATAAATGGTATCAAAATTCCTTGTGGGGAATAGATTACTGGGATAAGCCAAATACTATTACTAGATTATTTTGGAACTTAAGAACAAAGAGTAAAGCCATGGGGCCACGTAAGTCCCATCCATTGTAGGGTACCTAGAATGACACGTGTCGTTACTTACGAGTTCTATTCGATTACAATGGAAATTAAAAAATATCTTCTTGGGATTTTTGTTCACACTTATTCTTTTCCGAGAATTTTATAGTGGCTTTACTATTATTATCAATTGGGGTCTCTTGAAATATGTAGCTTATCTTTTTAAAAATATTAGGTTATAGATTATGAATTTATGATTTATTTTATGTATTTTTTTATAGAAATAGTTGGTTTATATAGATGTCAATCTTTTTGTCTTGTAATTAAGTGGATTTAATAGATTAAGTATTTATTTCAATTAGTGGTTATTCTTATGTTAAGTTATTATGAGTAATGAGAATTAATCTACCAAAGTAATCTAAGGGTTGAATTTGGTTTCTAGGTCGTAGAATATGATTTGTTTTGATTTTTGTATTGAAACAATTGGATTTGCATAGTTATCAACTTCTTGACCTTCTCATTAAGTAGACTACGACATGTTAAGTACAAGCATATGTCTAAACTAGAAATTGTCTTTTGACTAAGTTGTCACGACTAGGGGGAACAATACATCAAAGTCATCTTGGGGTTGATCTAAAGATTTTTTTTCATTATCATATAACTATTATTTTGGATTACCAATTGTAAGGGTGATATCTTATACTTTTGCCTTTCATTTTGATCTCTTTGTCTTGTATTGTAACAACTGGTGTATGAGTGACATGTTTCTATGTAAAAGTTAGCAATTATTCATAACCTTGAATAAACCTAACTCCATGCATCCTAAGGATCTAGATCTAATCTAAAAAAATTGTATGAAACCTAATTTAGGTTGAACCTACATGTGTGGTTCTACACCTAGTTTGAAATTTTGGTTGTAGTTTTGAACCCTTGAACTTTCAAATTTGGAATTAATTATAATAGGCCCAAGTCAACCATTTTCCAATTAGTTTTTACTTATCAATTTGAGCATAAAATATTCAAATTTGGACTTGGGGGTATTGTATAAAAGGATAAATATGTCACATCCTTGTAAACATTAGACTTAATTTTGTGTTAATCATTTTTTGAACTGATGTAATTTGGTTGAAGGCGAAACCTTGAACCTAAAACTATGATTGCACCCTTTATTTTGATGATCATAAGAACTTACATATTAAAATGATAGATTGAATACTTTAAATGGCCATTTGAAATGACTATTAAATAATTGATTATTATGAATTTAATGGTGTTATTTGATTTTGGCATGGATATGTTTATATGTTATTGAACTAACCAGGTACTAATAGTTTTGTGAGAATGTGGATGAGTTTTGCAGGTACTTGGGGTGCAACACAAGGTGGACCTAGCAACCTATTCTGGGAAAGAACCTTAAACATAGTAGCCTAGTGTGACTAGTTGGCAGTCGAGTCATTCCAATTACTCCACCCAAATTGAGAGTTATCAACCACCATTAGTAATACTTGACCTGTGTAAGTTCCTTCACCTTGATGATGAGTCAATTAATCCTCTTATTACCTTGTGAGCATTTTTGAATTAAGCCATTAGGTGAATCCAAATAAAATAGAATAAAATAAGTAAATAAATAAAAATAAGGTTGACCATTTTAAATCCCTACCTCACCATTCGAAAACCATATAAACAAATAAAACATAGGAAAATAATCTAAAAGAAATTATAAAGTAAAAATGAAATAAAATAATAATAAAAATATAAAATAAAACCTAAGGAGAAGGTGAGAAAAGAAAAGAGAAATAGAAAGAAATCACAAGGGGATCCATACAAAGGAAATAAAGCAAAAGGAAATAAAATAAAATAATAAACTCACAAAGGAGAATGTCGTAGGTTTCACCCAATGCAAAGGGAAATTTTGATGACCATCAAACCAAAGACTATCCTCATTTGTGAGGAGAGGGGCGCCTAAATAAAGGACGAACTACTCATTAATGGAGGTATGGCACTCATGTCCAAGAAGTATCTAGAATGCCAGTCGCCTAGGGAAAATGGTCAAGAAAATCTCTTCAAAAACCCTATGATCTCCCCTTTTCAAAGACATGATGTTATAGTAAAGTGAAGGATAGAGGCGTGAGAAGATAGAAAATGGGACCCATGGAGAAAAGAGGAAAGTAGAGGTGTGATAGCTAGGTGTAATAGAGCTACAACTGCATACGCCTCTTAGGTTTTTTCTTTCCTTTTCTTGCTGAGCTTTTCAAAAGAAATATCTATGTTTTTTCCTTACTTTTGTCTATAACCATTAAGGGTCTATTTACAGTTCTAGAAAGAAAGTGAGAGAAAGAGTTAACTAAGCAACAAACAAACTGTGGATTGTTAAACAAGAAAACAATTCCTTTTTTTTCTGTTTTGGCCTAGGGTTGTTCTACCACTTGGGTTTAGGAATTTTTCATGTTCAAAGTGTGTGTGTGACTAAATTTCTAGTTACTTGACCCTACATAGTAACTAGTGAAGATTGAAATAAAATTGAGTGCACTTCATACTTTAATCAAAGGTTAATATAGAAGATCATCCCTTTGACTCAAATTTTAATTATTACCTCTGCTAGGCTTTCTGAAAATTCTTAATATTTGTAAGCTTTGTTGCTTCACAAAATTTTCTACCATTGTTGTTGTGTGATTCCCAAAACCTATGGGAGCTCAAGAGAAAAAAAAGAAGAGAAAGGATGAAGTCTTGGCCTACTAGTTCATTTTGCTAGCACAATTAATGTAACTACATCTCCTTGATTTTGTTCACTCTAGGCACACCTTCAATAATCTTGAATACCCCAATTGCTTGAGTTTTAATAGCTAAAAATACAATAATCATGGAAAAAGCTTGACCGAATACCCAACCATTCAAGTAAAGAATGCAAGTTCATTAAGTTGCTTACAAATTATCACTGAAATATCATAGTTTGCTTATACAACAAGTTAGTAGAATAAACACATACATTTCTATCTAAGAAAATGTTGCATTCATTGGAACCACATGATCTTGAAACATGTAGTAATCACCAATACAATGATAAAAACAATAAGATTACATTACAAAAATTATCAACCTTATTCGAACTATAAATAAAACTATATTAACCTTTTTTT
This sequence comes from Sequoia sempervirens, assembly GCA_007258455.2. NCBI lineage: Eukaryota > Viridiplantae > Streptophyta > Pinopsida > Cupressales > Cupressaceae > Sequoia > Sequoia sempervirens. The sequence goes on from VDFB02082994.1 coordinate 170,775, forward strand.
AGAATAGCCATTGTGAATTACAATCTCTGCCCCATGCCACAAAATGAAGGCATAGTTTTCTCATGATAATAAGCCTTGCTAGGATGAATAATACCTTAGATACCATGGAAACACTAAACCACCCTTTATAGACATGTTCTTGTGTTTATCACTGAGCTAAAGGTAACAAATTAGGAAGTTCCAGTCAAACCCATGATGCATTTTACGTAGGGTAAATATTTGCTAAGTGAAAAAAATAGAGAAGGAAACCTTGCTCATAGCCATAACATTACTAATTAATGGGCAGAAAATAATAATTAAAAAAAATAAAAAATAGAAGGAATATGGGTTGCACATACCCTCTTTCCCCCTCCAAATCAACTCCTCAATCACTTTAGTATTCCCACCAAGTTGAGTATATTACTACTTAAAATACCAAATAGGATTGACCCAAAGAAGACCTAAGAGGGAACCACCAGGATAGTTGAGCAGTGACAGGCAATCATTGGACCGTGCTAGTGATTGATGTTTGGGCTACTACTAAGGACTAGTTGACATTCACCTGTTACACAGAGGTGAAGGTTGCCATGAGCTAACCTGTTAAGATATTGTTGTAGTGGTTGCATAGGTAGGGACCCATCCATGTAGGTAATGGTAATTTTGGGCTAACTACTATATTTAAGGGGTTCACTGGTTGTCACTGGTAAGCACGAAAGTGACCGATGCCAAGTGTTACCCTAGTTTTGGTAGGTTCACTACTTGGGAATTCTCTAAGACCCTTGGGACGAAGGATGGACCCACAGTGTAGTATGGGATGCACCGAGTCCTCTACCTAATTGACCAATACCCGTACCACAACCCCACCTAGCACAAAAGACCAAGGAACGAATGAGACCACAGTGTAGTGCACAATGCACCGTCATTCCTTTCTATGGGATGCTCTAGATGGGATAGTGGTGAGTCTTCCCCCTATTCATCTACCTATCATACCCACACTTGTACTAAACCCATTTTGATGAGGTTGGACCCACGGTGTAGTATGGGATGCATCGAAGCCTCTTCACAACTGATCTTTGACCTTGTTAGTTATCTTCATGACCACAACCATAACAATTGTAGGTCTATCCCGGAATAGCTTGTTGGGTCCACTTGGTTGGGGTGGACTGGGCTGTGGTTCACATGGTTGGGTGTGTTGCACCCCATGAGGAAGTAAAAGCCATGTCAATTACCCATTTTTTATGCCTACATATGCCAGGGAATCTAAATCATGAACCTTCCTTTGGTATTTAGTTTATGGAATTCTTAACTGTGTATACTTAACTAGTTTTGTTGCTAATGATTTATGGATATTGCAATACTTATATGTGAAAATGTATTGTATAAAAAAAAATTCTCTCATGGCTAGGTTTTTACAAAATCATAATTCATTTAAGACATCCAATAATATCTATCCACTCCATCCATATAGACATCTAATGCATAATCAAAGCATCATCAAATCATTAGCTAGCATATACATCCACATCAATAAGGACATGTTAGGCATCTTAGATAACTACTTGACATGACTCCAAACTTCTTCAGATCATTAAATCAATTATCGATATTTGACTAATCCATAAAATATGAGTTATACTCCTTGTGATCACCAAGATTAGATATTCAATTTGTTAACTAAATGCACTAACTCCCAAAAATTATGTAATGTCAAAAATTGCATACTCTACACTTTCAACACTACAAAATTGTACTTGTTTTAGCATCCATTTCTATAGTGTGTTTTAATATTCATTTTAACCCATCATATTGCCTCTTTTCCTCATCTAGATGCAAATGTTTTGTGTTTATTTGCATGCTTGTATTTATGTAATGTTTTTTAATGTTTATGTATTCATTTTATAATTTGTACACCATCTTTTAGAACTTTAAATTATGTTTGTTCATTACTAAACCATGGTCATGTAGATGTTTATGTAGTCATTATCTCACCTTGTGTCATATAGTTGTATGAATGCTCATTAATGGTCAAAAACACTATTTTTTCAAATGTCACTTTGTTGTCACTATCATCTACCCATTTATGGTGAGTTTCGTAATAGATCCTTATTATTATTTTTCTCAAAATAGTGATTCTTGGATTATAAATTTTAAATGGGATTTCTTTTAGTTTTTTATCCTCTAGAAAGTTGGTTTTTGGCTCCCAAGTCTTCTCTTCCAACTATCTCTAACTTCTAGTACCTTCTAGAATTTTTCCAACTCTATATCATTCTACAATAGCTCTCTAATTCTTTGAGCATTATGTATTGTCATTGTGATGCTTTCTACATGGAACATTCAACTCCACTTGCATGGGAGGGTTTATTGTTCTCTCCCTCTTTCTTTTTTATTTTATATTTAATCTTCTTATAATTATTAGAATCTATATCTCCTAACTCTCCCTCATACACATAGGAACAATAGTAAACACATTTCTTATTTTTCCTTTTTTATTTACATTATTGTTCTTAGTTCTACATCATGCACAATCCAATATATTTTCTATTTAATTATCTGTGAAGGTCTAGAGACCAAGTTTGGGGCTTGACCATATTAGCAAGCTTCCAATTATTCACCCAATTTTACCTTGTCTCAAACATAGGTTGCATGGTGGCTTCATGAGTTTATCTTGTCCAATCTTGACTCTCCTTTTTGGTAATTTGCATGTTTCTTACCCTCTCTAGTATTTCATTTATTTAAATTTATTTAAATATAATTTTAATTCCTCTACATTGTCAAGTTACTTTATAAAATTTCTATTACTTTTGTTATACATTTTCTTATGGCTTGGTACCATGTATTATTTTATTGATTTTGTAGATTTAAGGCCTTTGTATGGCCTGCACATTTTTCTCTACATAAAAATGCAAGCGCACAATGCAAACTAAATTGCAACCATGTTGTAGTCTTTAAATTGTGATTTTATCATATGTAGAATTTCCTATCTATATAATAATCCTCATGCTTCTATAGCCTTTCCCTAATCAACACCAATAGATTGGCTTCTAAGCTATGGTCATCTAAATCAAATTTCATGTTCCTTTCTTTTCTTTGTACTTTCTTCTTTTAATATAAAATCTATTTTTCTTCATTCATTCTCATAACTCTATTGTGTATAGTTAAATTAATCTAACTTCACTTTTTGTATTAAATTTAATTAATACACATTATTTTTTAATGCAATTTAGTCTACTTTAATACATGGGTAGTTTATTTTCCTATTTCATTTAGTGAACTCTACACTTCAACACCAATATATTTGTTTTTCAATATTTTTCCTTTGAAAATCAAATCAAAATAAAAAAATAGGGTGCTTGCACAAAGCCCATTCCCATAGTCCAACAAGAAAGAAATGATTACCTCTAACTAAACCATTCCTCAATCAAATATTATGTTGTGTATAATTTGATATTTTCTACATTTTACAAGCAATATTTCTATTTGTGTATTTAGCATAGCATATCACCTAGTAGCACAAGCCTATTGAAATAGGGACAAAATGTAATGTTAAAAATTACATATCCTACTGTCACACCCTATTTTTAGACTAGTTTAAATTATGTTATTTTAACTAAGACCTTGTTATGGATTTACAATTATGTTATAAAAAACTATGATTTGTGGATATTCAAACTAAATTGTTTTGGTTTATTTATGATGTGTTGAAAGAAAATATTAGTTAGATATTGATTTAAAATATATAAATGTGAATTTACTATCTTGATGATGATTGTTAAGTGAATGATTTATATTATGTTATGGCACTATGGTTAATGGACTAACTACTTGTTGAGTAAATGAGGTGGATGTAGGAAACTAATTTCCCCTCCTAGATGAGGAGGGAGAGCATCAATAGAGAGAGGAAATAAGATCAAGGAGAATGGCCAATACACCATGACTTTGAGAACTCACGCATGCACATAGTATCATGTCTTCTTATATATTGTTTCAATAGTTACCTTGATTTGTAAGTGTGATGGTACATCTGTTGTAACATTGTATTGGTTTTATTGTTTGGTTGTTCTTTGTCTCATTTTGACATGTTGACTTGGTAGTTGATATCGACTTCTTGTCTTGCATAATTTATTGTCATGGTGTCCTTATCTCTATAGGATTTCATCAAGATAAATGCCTAATTATTCATTTACGAAAAAAAAAGAAACAAAAATATGCGTATAAATATATATTTATATGAGTCTGTGTGTGAGTGATTGTGTGCATATTTATATGAGTCTGTGTGTGAGTGTTTGTGTATGCCTCACTCTCTTTATATATAGTTATATTTTAATTATTATAAATATAGAGATATATATTTATGTGTACATATAATATATAAATGTATATATAGAAATGTGTGTGTATATATATAAATATACATACACACATACATATGTATATGCATATGTATTCATGTATATATACATATATACATATATATGTACATGTATATACATTATATGTACATGTATATATATTATATGTACATGTATATACATTATATGTACATGTATATATATTATGTACATATATATACATATATATGTACATGTATATACATTATATGTACATGTATATATATATATGTACATGTATATACATATATATGTATATATGTATATATACGTGAATACATATGTATGCATATGCATATACATATGTATGTATGTATATGTATATATACACACACATATATATATACATACATGCATACATATGTATATGTATATGTATGTGGATATGTATGTATGTATGTATGTATGTATGTATGTATGTATGTATATGTATATATAGATAACTATGTAGATATTCTTATTATTGTCTTGTTTATGAATTTGGAGCTCATGAGAAATTGAACTCTACCTAGTGGAGAGTGAAGATTGTAGTGAATGCATTTACTTCACATGTTGTGAACCAAAGTGAGTCTTAAAGACTCTAGTATGTGATTTTTATTGGGAAAAAATGATATGGAGATGGTGGGAGAGAATTCTGGGGGATTCATGGAGGGAACAATGATTAAAGAGAAAAGAAAATGAAGAGATGGGTGGTAGCAAAGCAAGGAGGGATTTTACATCACATAAGAGAATTGTTGAAGTAGTATTGGTATGTTGTATCAAATACCATAGTCTTTTATTTGTTTTTTGAAATAAAAATAGAGTATATTTTATCTATTCTTTAAATTGCATATGGTAAATTGTGGAATTCGGTCTGAGTTGTTATTAAGAGGTTAGAAACTAACACTTTTGTGTTCAATTGGAAAATCCTTTCATAATTTTTGATATTATTCCCTAAGAAGAATTAAAGAAACTCCCCCATGCTTATTGGTTTTTTGATAAATTATTCTAGTTAGGGAAAAAATTTATTTTCTATATGATAAACTTATATTGTTCCCACATACATATTTTGGCCACTTAGGTTTGTCGATGTTTCATTCTACCTTCAAAATAAATATAATTTGTTTGAGACTCATGGCATCCCACATTGTTGGTACATCTATTGTGGATCTTGAGTTCTGTAACCCCTTCACAACAAGTTTTGTCAATACTCAACCCATTTTGGACTCCATTCCTAATGCCACAATTCCCATGAACTTACCATCAACCACTGTCACTGATGTTGAAACCATGGTGGCCCATGTCCCTAAAGAGAAACTGAAATAGTTGAAAAAAGCCTTAAAAAAACTTCAAGACTATGTGAGCACAAAATGTATTGTTGGCACAATGGTCCTTGTGATAGATAACATGAGGAAATTGCTTGATGATACTCAGGGATTAAAGGTAATGTGTAGTCTAGCCTACATCATAGAAAATCATGTACCTACAATGGCTAGTTACACTCAAGCTTTGGGGTACACTCAAATTCAAGGAGGAATTCAAGTTTATCTCCCTAAAACTATAGCCTCTATTCCCTCATTAAAATCCAATTGTTACCACATTGATGCAACCAAGCAATAATATAGCTCCAACTTTAGGTATTTCCACTGGGAATCCTTACAGTTTTGTGAACTCAAACATCATATATCCAAACCCATCACCCCTCACAAACTTGCAATATAGTAGTCCACCTAACACATATACACTTCCACCATATTCACCTCATTCCCAAAGAATGACAAGCAATGATTATGTCATAAACCAACTCTTACAAAATGTGGTATTCCTTCAACAACAAATATCAACATTAAACCAAACTCAAAATGGACAACCATCACAATATGTCAAAAGAAATCCATTGTCACTAGAGATATTAAAAGCACAAACACCACAAAACATAGAGATACCTTGCTTTGAGAAATACAACAATGAAGGAGACCCTAGCAATCATATATCTGCATACACAACCTTATGTAGTGACTTCATTTTTTAAGATAAGCTCTTGGCTAAAATTTTTCCTAGGTCATTGAAGGACATGGCCTTGGAGTGGTTTTTTTCATTACTGAATAACTCAATTCACTTGCTTAATGAGCTTGTTGATGCTTTCCTCGACCATTTCCAAGTGCATATTGGTCCCAAGATCAATATAATTGATTAATGTGATGCAAACAAAGAAAAGGTGAAAAAGTTATAGATTTTATGTCGCTATCAATTGATATTATCACAAGTCAATCTAACTCTTCTTGATGCAAAAATAAAAGAATGTTCATTGATAACTTGCAAACTGGCATAAGGGAAAAATTCATATTAATGAAATTTCCATCCTTTATAAGTTTGAGTATGACACTTTGTGATTATCAAAATTTGATTAATAAGTATGAAGAGGCATCTTCATCAAAACATACTAAGAAATTTGAGCCCACACATCAAAACAATTATCCATAATTTAAGGAGCCAAACAAGAAAATTTTAAAGATAAGTCCAGCCCAAACAAACCATGTCAAACCTCAAGTTGCTATCATAAGCTCTATCCCATGTACCAATTTTGACCTAGGAATAGGCAATTTACCCCTTACCTGATTCCCTACATTCAATTATGTTGCAAATTTTGAGTAAGAACCTAATTCATTTACCTCTGGTCAAACCCATGGACACAACCAAACCCTTACCTCCAAATTATAACCCAAATTCATTTTTCCAATATCACCGAAAAAGTGGACATGACATAGAATGATGCATGCATCTTAAACATCAAGTACAAGACCTCGTCAATTCCAATCATATCCAATTGGGAGATGTTAATGAAAAGGAAATAAGTCAGTTGCCCCACCTAAGAAAAAATTGCAAATTTTCACCAACCCAATGCCAAATCATTCAACTGACTTTGTGAAAGCTAGTGAAATCAAGAGTGATGTGATGAATGTTGATAAGATTGAGGATATGAATGATGATAATGATGATGATAAGAGTGATAATGAGGATGATATACATGACATGGTCACTCTCATATAAATTCAACCTCGTAAGGGCCAAACCACTTTGTTACCTAGCATTTCTTTCACACAATTGATGTCTCTATACATGCACCCGATGGTCCTCTCTATATCACTGGACGAATTAATGACAAGCCCATAATTGGGATACTTATTGATATCATGTGTGTATAGAATGTGATCACCGAGGAATTCTTGTTTGTGCATGAACTTTATCAAGATTATTATGAACAATCAAAAGCATGGATAAAAACACATAATGGTTTTGCTCACCCTATGATGGGTTTGATCACTCTTCCATTAAAAGTTGGACCAAAATAATTAGATGTGGAATTATCTATCATCTCGGCATCAAACCAATTATGTGTGAAACTAGGCTACCCATGATTATGCTCCATGAATGTCGTCCCGTCAATTATTCATAGGTGCATAAAGTTCCCCTTTAAAAATGAGATATTTATAGTGCACCATAGTGGATTCAATCCTTTGTCTTCCCTTGGGAATTTTTCATTGGATTTATTTTGGCCTAAACCTATGGAACCTATAAATCCTTGTGAATATTTCTTTTTCAAGTCATATCAAAATTTCAAGGCAAAGTGTATAGTAGAGTTATCTCATAGCAAAATTCTTGAGTCCAATAGGTCCATGGTTGTTCCTTCTCCCTAGCCTATCATTGAAGAACCTTTGATTAGGCCAAAAACCCTTCCAAGTAACCAAGATAAATACACTGCAATTCCTCCACCCATTTCCTATAAATGACCAAGAGACAATAAGATGATTCCCTTTGTTCCTCCAAAGATAAAACAAGTGTATAAACCTAAGGAAAAGTGGTTTCCCAACCCCTAGTGGTGCCTTCAGTTCATCCCATAAGGGAAGAAAATAGGTTTATGGTTGAGAAACCCACTCCTACATCTTCGCAAGCTGAAAATCATGCACAAAGAAAATGAAATGCTAATGAGTGTAGGTGTAGACGTCATACTATTGCTCGTCAATTGGAAGAAAAGAATAAAACATCTATGCAAACAACTCAAGAAGAAAACCAACTTTCACCAAAACAAGAAATAGAACCAAAACAAGAAGTGAAACAAGAAAATCAAAGTACAATAATCATAAAACCTCCTATTGTGATCAATTTGGATGATGATGATGAGATTGCTAAAATTGATGAAGAAGTGCATAATGAGCTGAATTTGTTATTTTCCACTTCTATGAAGTTGGATGGGGGGAAACTATGATGATCATCTCGATGAGAGTGGCCCACCATGTGTTGAACCTCGTGATGATCCTAGTGTGACACTTGTTGTAGTCCCATTGGCTAGTTGTTTTCCTTCCTTATATGATGAGAAAGATTGGGATGCAAATGATCTTCTCAAGGTCGGCTCACATGTGTAGTACTTCCTTTGTGTGTTTTCTTTTTATGTTCTTTGGGTTTGCTTGCATGTAATGTAATATCTCATATTGTGTTGCTTGGTATTTATGTTTGTGAGTTTTCTTTGGATGACCCTTGTTGCTCCGTTGGCACAAGGATACAAAGGAAATGAACCTGTCGTGGAATTCTTCTATTTATATCTTCATTCTTCTATATGTCACAAACTTTTTGTCTTGTGTACTCCTTTTGGAGATGATGCAAAGTATTGAGAAATTTAGGTCTCTTCCATGTTGACCCAAAAGTTGGTTTCTTTGTCTTCTCTCTATGTGTCATTCCTCCTTTGTGTTAGTTGTTCCACAAGTATTTGGTGAATGGTGTCATTTTTGAGATCTATTCTATCACTATAGCAAAGACGTATATTGACCCTAGGTCTATGGATCCCTCAGTGTACCTCTCTATATTGTATTATGGGGGAAACCCCTTATCATGGTGTAGTTTATTTGGAAACATATCATTGGCATAGGGATTTCCAAATAAGCTCTTGTGATCTCTTGTTGCATGGAATTTATCATTTTTCTACTTTAAAGTAATTTCTCATAGCATGGTGTTTAGATATTTATATAAAATGAGGGCATACATTGGCATTATTTTGCTTCACTTTGTTCATAGGGGTTGAAGTTACTAGTGCATTGACATTTGACATTTGACATTTTCTTGGCTTCACTTTGTTCATAAAGGCTAAACTTAGTGTAGCATTGGCATAGCACTTTGATCATTTTTGTAGCACTTTATCAAGGTTATTAGGGAGTATAACTATAGGTATGGTTATGGGCACACCTTCTAGAACTAGTGTGTGTTTCTCATTTTGCAACCTATTTTTGGAGCCCACCTAGTGAAAAACGGTCCTCACTAGCCTATGTGTCTTCTTGTTTGTGATTCACCTAGAAAATATCAAACTTTTCTATTCTGTGATTCATGAATTATTTTGTATGGCCGCTAGCATAATACAACTTGATAGCCCATACCCCTTTTTCTTCTCTTTTTCCTTGCATTTACTTTGGTATTGCATGTTTGTGTATCTTGTCTTGTTACATATAATACATGTGTGTTTCTTTGTGCTTGTGTTGGTTTACCATGGGATCTTGGATCTTGGGGGTTTGGCCACCTCAATCTTTAGTTATCCTATCTCTTCAACATTTAGAAAATGAAACCCCTCTTGAAATATATTTCTCTACTTTAGTGTGAGTCTGAGCATAACTTCATACTCTCACTAAAGTGGGGGAAAAATGTAGTGTAGAAAATTGTATAGGTCTTAGAAATTTCACATTATGTTTTATCCCCCTAATTTATTGGACTTAATTAAGCTTATAATTTTCCAAATTATGAATTTCAAAGCCCAATTTTTACCATTTTCTAAAGGATTGCAAACATTAAATAAATACAACTATAGTGCAGAAAAATGTATCCCTTTTACATTTTCACACTTAATTGGAATAATATTAAAATTGACTTAATTTTTCCTTATTTTGGCATTGTAAAGTGTACCCATTTACAATTTCACACTTATTTAGGGCTTCTTTAATTAATTGAGCTTAATTTTCCTTAGTTGGCCACTTTAATTCAAATCCAAGCCTATTTAATTGCATTTTCCAAAGAGGAGACTCGACATTTATTAATGCCTTAACATAACACTTCTCATTGAGCAATGTGTGTCCTAGGGTTAGGGACCTAGGACCCATTCGCCCATGGGTGAATGGGTCCTCCCTTAGACCTAGGACCTAAATTTAAACTATCTTTTTGAAAGTATTTTATTATATTCAAATCTATATTCAGATGTTGGCTTGTAATATTTGAATTTTGAGAAATTAAGGATACATATCTATAAATATAAGGTCATTTCACTAAGTTTCATCTAAGATTTTCAAGTGAAAAAATGTAGTAAAGTTTATGATCAAGAGCATTTCAAGAGCAATTCAAGGCATTCAAAGGAAGATTAATTAAAGATTTATTGCAGCAATCAAGATCCAATTTTCATATCGAAGTCTTCTTGCATCATGCATGTTATTGGAGCTAATATGATGATGTAGGTTTTATGATCCATTCAAGCATTCAAACCATTATATCAAGTAAAGATCCAAGTGTCAAGATCCACATCCATTGAAGCCATTTCATGCAAGTTGCAGATTTACATTCCAAGGTTTATTCAAGGGTTTGGTGAGTTGTGACATTGAGTTGTTCATTCATCATTCCTTTCATGCTATTTTATTTCATTTCAAGGTTTGATTACCAAAATGGGGTTTGACCAAGGAAAACCCCCATTCACCAAAAATAAAACATTTTTTTCCTATTGATTTGTGTTTTCATATTTAGGTGGAAGAAATATTGAATATCTCTTGCAGAGCAAAATTGGAGAACTCTTCAAAGTTGTAAAAGTTGTCATCTTAAGGAAACTCACTTGCAAAAAATATTTTTAGCTTTTCAAACTTGAAACCTGGGAAAATTAAAGGATTTAGATTTGTAGCAGAGACTCTTGGAAGTTGTAGACAAACCCTAACTCAAGACCCATTCACACCTGGGTGGATGAGTCCCATATCAGCTTCAAAAACTGACTTTTGGTGACTGGTACACATCATCTTACCCTTCTCTAATTTGTGATCTAATTTTTGGTTCCACTTATTTAGAGTTTTATCTAGCTATTCCAAGTTGTAGATTTCATTTTGGGGTTAGTTTACTATTTTAATTTTTCTCCCCGAAGTGTTGTTTGACAAGGACCCCCGTCCTTGCAAAAAAAGGAAATATGGAGATTCACATTTTGACTTGATTCACTTAAGGGTTGATAGTCATTTCATTGTGTGGATCTCATTTCCTAATGAATTGAGGAAGAATAGGTCCCTAAGTGGTTCAATCCCATTTTGATCCCCCACACCTATTTTTCTTCATTTCATTTTAGTGAACCTAAATTTGATCATTGCATTTTTTTGATTTTGGAGTCCATTTTTACCCTAGATCTAGATCTTGCATTCATTTGAATTGAATTAAATTGAATTGAATCTCATTTAAGGTTGTTTAAATTGCATTAGTTTTCATTTCATTTAGGGTTTAATGATTGCATTTTTGCATCTCTTAAAATCTAAAAAATACAAAAAAATTGGTCATTTTGCAAATAATTTACATAGCATTGCATCACCATTCATTTACATTTGAAAATTGAATAAAAAATGCACATCAAATTAGGTCTCCTATTTTTTCATTTTGACATAATTTAAATTTGCATTCAACCTTAATTTCATAGAAAATTCAAACTGAAACACTGTTTTAAATTAGAATATGGAAACCACAAGAATCAACTTACAAATCTGTAAAAACATTTTAAAAAACCCTAAGCTAGGACCCATTTTCCCAAGGGCGAATGAGTCCTCGATCAAGGTTGTTTCCTAAATTTTTTGGCATTAAAACCTCTATTTCTGTATTTTGTTTTGATGTTTTCATATTTCTATTTTAGTTCGCAAAAAAATTGTTACTTAAAATTGACCATATTAGCTTCATTTGATAAATTTAGTGCATTGTGTGAATTCAAATTTGCATTTGCAAAACATCATTTTCAAGCTTTTACATAGCCTAATCAGAAAATTATCTTGTTTAGAATCTAAAAATTGCATTTACATATTTGCATTGCACTTTACATCCTAGGTTACTTCATTGTAGTTCACCTTTTATCCATTTTGGGTGTATATTGAGTTTGTGAAACTTGTATGAGCTTCACAACTTGGTGTCCTATTAGCAATACTATTGTGAGACGTAGTTCGAGACTCATGTCATCCCGCGATACATCATTCACCATGGATATTAGGTTTTCCAACTCTTTCACTCATAGTGTTGATATTAATCAACCCTCTATGGATTATAGTATTCATACCTCATTTCCAATGCCTTCCCTACCTACAACTAATGTGCATGATGTTCAAACAATGGTTTTTAATCTCTCACAAAATGCACAAAAGATAAATGAAGAATTAAAAAGTTTGCAAGGCTTTGTGAGAATTGAACCTATTGTTGCTAATGTCACTCCTCTCATAGGGAGCATATGAAAGATGCTTAAACATGAACAAGGAATAGACTTTATATGTACATTGGTCCATCTCCTTAACAATAATTTACCCCCTCCTCAACCAACTTCCAATACATTTCCCATGCATAAGAGAAAAGAAAACATAAATTTTGATCACATTACCACTCCTAACACATCCTTTTTTGAAAAAGGAAAGACCTTAAAGTTAGAAGATGAAAGTGATGACCAAACAATTATCAAACCAAAGGAGAAGAATCCAAAACTTCATGACCATTAAAAAATTCAGCTACAAGAGATGTATGATCTTCCTAAATCCTTTGATGATCTATTAAAAAATCCAAGATTAAGAATGCATTTTACACTCTTTTACATTGCGGATTAATCAAATTACCACCTAAACATGAAAATATAACCAAAAATAAAACTAATAAAAATGAACCATATTGTGCCTATCATAGAGTCTTTGGACATCACACTAATAATTGTCGTCCTTTACAGGAATTATTGAAGAAATTTAGATCCCCTTGATGGAACCCTCAATTTTTTTTTGTTCCATCTTAAATCCTTATTGCATTTGGATGTAGGGTTGTTGTTTGAGGGTTTAGGGTTTTATTTGTTACACATATTTACAGGGTTCTATTGGATCATTGAATCTTTATTACCCATTTCCAAGTCATTTAAAAACATCTTATGTCAAATGTCACTATCATCTGGTAACCGGTCCCTCAAGCCTAAGTCTAGGTCTTCTATTTTATAAGATCTAGCAAAGGATCGCTTTGCCTTTACACCCTTTGCATTTTGTGACTTAGAAGTTTTCAAGTTTATTATTCTCATGTTATCCTAGGGATCCCCTTCATTAAGAACAACTTAAGTTCACGTGTTTCAAGTTTTTCACTTAAGTCCCAATGACCATTGTGTTCTTATCGCTAATCGTTGATTACTTCAAGAGTGCATATTTTGAATCAGCAACGAACGATGAGGTGATATTTTTGTGCTATCGCTCATCGCTAATGGTTTTCAAGTTTTAAAATTTGTATTAGCGATGAGCAATGCCTTGGTAATATGTTCTTGTGTTTTTATTACGCATAGTGGATTATCATAAAATGATAAGTCTTGGATCAACGATGAGTGATATGATGTAATTTCCTTTATATCGCATGATCGCAGATATGTTTCAAATGTAAAACCCACATTAGTGATACATGATAGATCTTATAAATGTTGTAAGTCCTCTCATTGCTAATTGCTCGCACAATGTATGAGGATAATTAGCGATGAGTGATGACCTTATGTTATATCGTTCATCGCGAATTCATTCTAGAACTTGAGTTTTGAATTAGCGACAAGCGATGGTGTCTTCTAAAAGGTTTTTCTTTCACTAATATGATGAGACCCTATGAGCGATGTCTTTTGTACCATTTATTTTATGTAGGTGTACGTCTCTAGATCCGATGCCTCCACTACATCTCCCATCGCTGATAGGAGATTTGGTGCAAAGTTTGAATTGGCGATGTGCGATGGAGGGACGAATGTGACCAAGGGTCAGGCTGCAGAACCAAGGGCTAAAAGATCATCGCAGGGATGTTTATGTAACTGATGGAGCTGGGTGAAGGTGACATAAATTAGTGACAAGCAATAACTACTACATGGAATAGGCAACATGGCAAGATCCTAAGGTTTTAAGCATAAAGTAAAAAGGAAAGTAGCGAAAGGACCGAGGAACCATTGATGAAGTTTTAAAATAGGATGATTCAATGGACTGAAAATCATCGCATGAATAATTCCATCGCTAATTCCACCCTCAAACTTGGGGAAGATCAGCAATGAAGCAATGGAACTTCTCTTTAAGAAGAACCAATTTTGTGTACTTCGTCGATATTAATGAAAGTACGAATTAGGTTGGCGATACATGTTGATTGACAGATCACAACACTTGAGTTGGCATCGTTGTTTTCTATGAGCAAGTTGTTAAAAGCATAAAAACAAGGCTCAAATCACCACAGATGAAGTTTTAAATGATTTAAAATCAATGGCTTAGATTCAAAACTGAGTTGTCAAGTTATCAACTCGCTCGAGTGAAGAATTCTGAGATCATTAATTCTGCATGCTTCAAATTTCCTATTTAATATAGATTGTTATCTTTTTCATCAAGATTTAGTGTGCAATAAATGAGAGGCGTGGGTTAGTAAGGAAGTGTGTGAGTATAAATTTTTTTGGAGTAGGAGTCTTGTCCTAGTTGATTAAGTCTGCCATGGTGGTTCGAGAGTCAGAGAACCTAAGTTTGTTTGAGTCTAAGGAAGATTCTCTTGAGGATGAAAGTGGAACACAAGGAGCTCCTGATATGCCAAAAGGTAGAATAGGACTTAGGAAATTCAAGGAGTATAGTAACAAGGAGAATTACCGTCTACGGGACCAAATAGTTTCAGAAGAATTAGTCAAACATAGAGAGAAGAGGATGGTGGAATATGAAAAGAAGGCAAGGAGAGAGAGTGAGCACTGTAAATCTTAGCTGAAAGGATGCAATTCTCCATGTTAGGTTTCTAATAACCCTTCAGATAGTGAGGGTGACACTTATCTAGAGGGTGATTATTATCCCCTCTCCCTAGTACTATCACAAAATTCTAACAAGGAGGTGGTGACAGTTTCTCCAGTCCCACCACGAGCAAAACGTGGGTGAGTATCCTTTGAGGTTGATGACTTAGAGTGATGACTGCACCCTATTTTAGTTTTTGATGAAACCATTTCCTTTCAGTTAGGATCTTCCAATTCAACACTCATGTGATTTCTTGGTGCTGAGGTGGAATATTTTCAGGCTGGTGTGTAGGAGAAGTACCAGACTAGTTAACCTTGGCGGTTGTGTTGTTTCTGGACAATATACAAGTTTGTGTTGGAGTTGCTATTGGATAATCTTCTTTGGTCAACAAGGACAAGGATTCAACACGGTTGCAACAAACTCTGCCTTTTGAGGAGCTAGTGTGTCTTCATTTAGGGAATATGGAATGTGGTCTTTTACTCTTCCATTTTCCTTAGATGATTGCATGTAACAAACTAGGAATATCTCAAATTCTGGTGCAAATGAAATGAAATGTAAATGTAATTAAGCCTGATGCTTGTTGCTCCCTTGTTCTATAAAAGGGATTTCAAGGCTTATTATAAGGGTCAGATTCTGAAGTCTCAATAGGGTTCTAGGTGAAAGCTGAGTTCAGGAAAGGCACTTTGAATAAAATACTGGAAATAGATCAATAGTTTGTCTTGGATGTGAAATCTTGTATGTAGTGATCTTAAATAAGTTTTATAGAAATTACTAATATCGAAACAAATATTAGTCTAGAAGCAAATACTCTCCTATGTATGTTCCTTACAAGTTATGAATGGGAAATACTAATGGTATTATCATTTGTCTTCAGATATTTCATTTGAATGTATTACTCTGTTTTCAGCTTTAATTCAAGGAGTTAATTAAAATGCTTGAATAGGGTTATAAACTTTGTAAGAATTTGCTTAGGATTCATAAGAAGTAAATGTTTCAAGCATAGTGAGTTTTCATAAATGAAAAGAAATATGAAAATAGTCTTCCTATTTACAAATTAAGTAATTTGTAAATTACTAATCCTTATATACTTGACTTTGTTGCTCCAATTGATGAGACACTGGTCATTTTGTCAAAAAAATATTGCATAAAATGAACAGATAGTGTTCCTGGCCCTAGACTTAAGATAATACAATATTCAATTTAAAATCTTTCCAAGGATAGTATAGGTGGGATTATCCCCAATTCCTAGCAAATAGCTAGTCACTCACTTGAAAATCCACCAAATTATTAATGAGATGAATTTTTTTTGCAATAAGTAGGAATCAATATGTGTATAAATGTGTTACTAATTGAATATACTTTGTGAAAACACAATTAGGATCACCCTCCTAATTTCATAGAGCCTGAAGTGAAGGAGTACGGACCATAAAATCCTATGCTCGTTGTGTTGGCCACTAACTTAGCATTTCTTCATCATAGGAGTTGGCTACTTTTTAGAGAATTTCTTGGTTCTGTTGGAAAAATCACCAACAAAAATGGTGACTCTACTGGGGAATGCACTCAGAAATTTAGTTGTAGATTGTGTTATCAAAGAGTCATTCAAATCTTGAACTATTATTTGTAACTAGAGGTTAAAAATTATTGAATCATATTTTCCCATCTGAGTCACCAATAGAAATGGCGACTCTGCTCGAGATACTTTGAATTTCCAGTTGTAGACTATCAGAGTCAAAATTTTGGTGAATCTGAACATCTAGTTCAGATATTGAGAAGTTGTTAGACCTGGAAGTGGTTGTGTTGCAACAATTTTAAATAAATTTATGTGTGATTCTATTGTGGGAGAAGACCTAGAAGGAAATTCATCTTTGAAAGAGCTTCATACTGCTTGAAGTTCAGTCCTCTATGAAGAGACGTGGCGACTCTGTCAAATGAACCTGATGAAGATATGAAGAACGTTTCAAATTTGCAAAGATTTCCAAACAAGAAGAAGAATTTACAGCAGCTGCAACATATCCAGGTATTCTCCATATTTTGGTTTTCATGAAAGATAAAACTATATATGAGAACCATATTTGTAAGACTTGAAAATTTGATTCCCTATTGAGTGATTAATCACTAAGGAAGGGAATAGTAGTGATAGGCTTGCATACTTTTGTGTTACTATATTGTAGTATCTATTATGAGGTGATGTATGTAATGTTTTTAAAGAAACACATGAAGAAGATCTTAAGCAAATTGAGATAGAAATTTGTATTGTAAAAGCTTAAGATTATGTTGTAAAAGAAGTTTGAGTTGCCATGTGTAATTAAATGGTATGAAAAGGCTTGTAGAGCTATAAGAAAAGGTACATCAATATATGCATCCTTGTATGGTTCCTAGTGCGACCATGGTTTGTAATCAACCCCTGTCATGTAATAAAAAAAGTTTCAGCATTAAAAGGTACATGGCCATAAATTTTGATGGTATTTGTGGTTACCCAAATGTTATTCCATCCGATATTAGAAATGAGCTACCAAAGTTTAGTGGTACAAAGTGAATCAACTAGTAAGCATTTGTAGCAATTCAACAATTTAATGGATGACTTTCAAGTAGATCATGAGGATTAGATCATGAGGATGCGATCATGAGGCTGTTTGTTCAATCTCTAAAAGAAGATTCAAGAGATTGGTCTCTGATTTACCAACATGCTTTGTCTACTCTTGGGAGGAATTCAAAGTAGTGTTCATAGAGCAGTTTGGTGAAAGAATTAGTTCTAGTTATATGCTTAACAAATTTATGAACATTGAGAAAGAAGAAGATGAGCTAGTCCCAACATTTAACCATAGATTTGCTAAAATATTGAAGGATATTCCTGATGTTTTAGGACTAAGTGATGCAATATCTTTGGTTGTATATTTGGGAGCCTTCGATAATAAGATGAGATATTTTTTGAGAGATTAAGATCCCAAAACCTTACATCAAGCATACGGGATAGCCATGAACATTGAAAACAACTGGAATTATGGAATGCATAGGGTTCATTTGAATACAAGTGTTTGTTGTCATAAGACACCAAATGTTGATGAAAGGTGTAAATCAGAAGTTAAAAATGAATATCAAAGAACTTACACCCCAATTGTTTCAGCTTATACATCATTTCATAATGTTGATCACATTATCCCTATTATGAGCTATGATGAGATGTATGCACTTGTGGATTGCATTCATAAAATTTTGAATGCATTACATAGCACAACTGATAAAGAGATGCAAACAATTTCAGATATTTGGCATATCGCACCTTGTGTTAAAAATGTTAGCTATGATGAGGTCACAAAGAGGGTTCATTTGAAGTCTTATGGTTCAAATGAATCTAAAAACTTGTTTGATGATAAGAGTATTGATGAAATACATATACTCGTAGATGATTGGGTTATGCATTGTGATGAGAATTTGAGTAATAAGATGCCATCATTTTTTGGTGATAGTGCTATGGAGCTTGAGGAAGTTTCTGACCATGATATCTTAGATTGTGTCAACATGACAAAAATTTCAAATATGTGTGTTGAACAATCAGAGGATCGGATGAAGGATGGCATTGGATGCTATGAGTTCAGGGCTGATTGTGATTATGCCTATGAGGAGGACATTCACTGTGGTGTTTCAGAGTATGATGATATGGAAGATTTATATCTTCATGTTGAAGAGATTGAGGCTTATATAACAACAATGATTGTAAGGGAAAACCCCTTATTTGATGAGCCTCCACCTTCACTAGAGATGAGAAATAATGATCCTTATTGGTGCAGGGATAACCCACTCTTTGTTGAGGATTCTGATGATGCATCTGAGACTGAGTTAGAATGTGGCCTTGAGGAAATAAAGCAACACATTTATGAGATCTTTGAAGGTATTTCTTATGAATGTTTTACATTTGATACAAATGTTGCTAACAAGGTTGAGTATCATGATGCCAACTACTTAAAAGAGTATGAACATTTTAAGTACCCAGTTCAGCTGGGGGACATTTTGATAAAGCATGACAATGAAATGAATAACAAGGAATGTTATTTGCAGTATGAACATGTTTTATGTTATAGAGATAACACATATGTGTCATGTGATAATGAAATTCTTCATTTTATGCCTGATTATACAACATAGAATGGCAGGGATTACATTGGCAATGTTATGCTTAGAAAGGTTGTGAGACATGTTAATAACAATGATTGTAATCAGGCAGACTCTCACTTGTTCAGAAGAGGCCTAACATTTGTTTTGGCAGGAATGAAATTACTCTTACTTCGGTGGTACAACAATGACAAATGTGGGTGGAAAGACATCAGTTCTTTTAAGAGGCTGGTTTTTGACAGAGGTAGTACCTTACCTAAGGTTTTTGTGGCCTAGTGCCACCAATCAGTAAAATAAAGCCTGGTTAAACTGAAGGGTCAATACTACAATTTGCAGCTCTGGGGAAATTTTCATGTTGGTTGGGTGGAGATTGGATCTCCATTTTTAGGTCCTTTTGGCCTGTGTAAATCTTGTACATATGTTGTTTCTTTTCTCTTGTTCTTGTTCTTGGTCTGCTTCACCCGAAATTATGGAATCTCACCATGCCCACAGAAGGCATGTGTCCCCAGTCAGAGCCACTAATGGAACCCTCAAAAAAAAAAAAATTGTTGCATCTTAAATCCTTATTGCATTTGGATGTAGGGTTGTTGTCTGAGGGTTTAGGGTTTTATTTGTTACACATACTTATAGGGTTCTATTGGATCATTGACTCTTTATTACTTGTTGCAAATTCATTTTAAAACATCTTATGTCATTCACTATCATCTGGTAACAGGTCCCTCAAGCCTAAGTTCGAGTCTTCTATTTTATAAGATCTAGCAAAGGATCTCTTTGCCTTTACATCCTTTGCATTTTGTGACTTAGAAGTTTTCGAGTCTATTATTCTCATGTTATCCTAGGGACCCCCTTCATTAAGAACAACTTAAGTGCACATGTTTAAATTTTTTCACTTAAGTGCCGATGACCATTGTGTTCTTATCGCTCATTGCTGATTACTTCAAGAGTGCATACTTTGAATCAACGATGAACGATGAGGTGATATTTTTATGCTATCGCTCATCGCTAATGGTTTTCAAGTTTTAAAATTTGTATTAATGATGAGTGATGCCCCGATAATATGTTCTTGTGTTTTTATTGCACATCGTGGATGATCATAAAATGATAAGTCTTGGATCAACAATGAGCGATATGATGTAATTTCCTTTATATCGCATGATCGCGAATATGTTTTAAATGTAAAACCCACATTAGCGATATGCGATAGGTCTTATAAATGTTGTAAATCCTCTCATTGCTAATTGCTCACACAATGTATGAGGAAAATTAGCGATGAGTGACAACCTTATGTTATATCACTCATTGTGAATTCATTCCAGAACTTGAGTTTTGAATTCGCCACAAGTGATGGTGTCTTCTAAAAGGTTTTTCTTTCGCTAATATGATGAGACCCTATCAGTGATGTTTTTAGTACCATTTATTTTATGTAGGTGTACATTTCTAGATCCGATGCCTCCACTACATCTCTCGTCACCGATAGGAGCCTCGATGCAACGTTTAAATTGGCGATGCGCAATGGAGGGACGAATGTGACCCAGGGTCAGGCCACATAACCATGGGCTAAAAGATCATCACAAGGATGTTTACATCGTTGATGGAGTTGGGTGAGGATGATGTAAATCAGCGACAAGCGATAACTACTACATAGAACGGGCAACATGGAAAGATCCTAAGGTTTTAAGCATAAAGTAAAAAGGAAAGCAACGAAAGGACTGAGGAACCATTGATGAAGTTTTAAAACAGGATGATCCAATGGACTGAAAAATCATTGCATGAATAATTCCATCACTAATTTCACCCTCAAACTTGGGGAAGATCATGGATGAAGCGATGAAACGTATAAGGAAAGTTTCTCTTTAAGAAGAACCAATTTTGTGTACTTCATCGATAGTAATGAAAGCACATATTAGGTTGGTGATACATGCTGATTGACATATCACAACACTTGAGTTGGAATCGTTGTTTTCTATGAGAAAGTTGTTAAAAGCATAAAAAATGAGGCTCAAATCACCATGGATGAAGTTTTAAATGCTTTAAAATCAACAACTTAGATTCAAAACCGAGCTATCAAGTTATTAACTTGCTCACATGAAGAATTGTGATATCATTAATTCTGCATGCTTCAAATTTGCCTATTTAATATAGATTGTCTGTTATTATTTTTCATCAAGATTCAGTCTGTAGTAAATGAGAGGCGTGGGTTAGTAAGGAAGTGTGTGAGTATAAAAATTTTTGGAGTAGGAGTCTTGTCCTAGTTGATTAAGTTTGCCATGGTGGTTCGAGATTCTAAGAAGCTGAGTTTGTTTGAGTCTGAGGAAGATGCTCTTGAGGATGAAAGTGGAACGCAAGGAGCTCCTGATACGCCAAAAGGTAGAATAGGACTCAAGAAATTCAAGGAGTATAGTAACAAGGAGAATTACTGTCCACGGGACCAGATAGTTTTAGAAGAATTAGTCAAACATAGAGAGAAGAGGATGGTGGAATATGAAAAGAAGGAAAGGAGAGAGAGTGAGCATTGTAAAGCTTGTCCAAAAGGATGTAATTCTCCATGTGAGGTTTCTAATAACCATTCAGACAATGAGGGTGACACTTATCTAGAGGGTGATTATTATCCCCTCTCCCTAGTAATATCAAAAAAAATTGACAAGGAGGTGGTGATAGTTTCTCCAATCCCACCACGAGCAAAATGTGGGCGAGTATCCTCTAAGGTTGATGACTCAAAGCGATGACTGTGCCCTATTTTTGTTTTTGATGAAACCATGCTGATGAGGTAAAAATAACCTCATCATAATAATACCATAAAGACCTATTTCACATATGCAAATCCCTATCATCTGCCAATTGATTAAATTTTAGGAGAAATAATTGCTTAACTTTTAGTAAGAAATTGTATAAACTTTATTTCTTTTGATTTCTTGAAGTATTTTGCCAATACAGATTTAATGGGTTATTTTAAGTGTTTTATAGATAATAATCGGTCATCAAGTTGTATATTAGAAGCATTTAACCAGCATGTGCTCTAGAACAGGTTGAAGGTGTACACTGGAAATATGCTCCAGAACTTTAGAGTGATGGACCGAAGATATAGTTACTCCATAAAGTTTTTATTTCTGTTATGCTTTGAGTCAAAAAAATTATGGCTCGACTTGAGCCTTTTTAATACTGTTGTAATGGGTTTTAAAAACATACGAGTTATTCGTAGATCTATTTTAGATATTTTCAATGGTTATCCATACCATCTGAAATATAGGATTTAGTTAGAGTTTTTCTATAAAAGATATAATCTCCAAAAGAAAAATATTCAGTGACAAAAGTAATGTTATACTATCAAAATGTTTTCTGAAGTTTATGAATAAAGAGATTGTTATCTAAAATTTCTGAGTTATGAGTTATGGATGATAATTATGATTGATGGAAGCATTTCTGAAATAACTATGGATGTGAGCTGAGAACGGACGTGATAACCCATGAGCTGGCCACTCGAAGGGAGATAACTTAAGTAGATAAGTGTTTTCTTTTATTATATTGTTGAGTTTGTTACTGTGAAATATAATTACTGAAGTATTTGTTGTCTTTTACTTTCATACTTTCTTGTTGTTAACTGTTAGAATCTTTACTGTTAAAGAAGATGTTTTATGGATTGTTATAAGTTTTTCTATTTTTATAGTTTCTTAGTTTAATCATTTATGTACTTTTTAATTTAGTTATCATGCTTTCTAAATTAGTTTTTTTATGTTTTTTTAGTTTAAATATTTCCTATTTTCTTAGGATAAATTGCTTTACAGTTTTATAGTTAGATGGCTTGAAGTTAGAATTAATATTAAGTTGTTCTCAAAAGTTAGAAAATCTATGGGAGATACTCCAAACTTCTTCTATTGCAAATTGCCTTGAACACTACCCGATCGACATATTGAATTTTATCTTCTAAAGTAATGGGACCTAATAACAACCTGTCACTTTTTGGCACTGTTGTCGGGGATACTTTAGCTTCTTTTGCTTGAGTTTTAATAGAAGATGCCTCAAATACCTCTTTTAGGCCAAAAAAACCATCTTTGGCTTCCTTTTCTGCATGGTCAGGAAAAGAGGCCCTCACAGACGATTTATACCAAAGACCCCCCCAAAATACATTCCAATCATACATAGGGAGGCCCAAGGCTCAAAATACCACTCTATTGATGAATTACTTAAGCCTAATCCACCAGAGGCTTTCCACTATTTTCCTAAAGATCATCCTATAGCACACCCTGTTGTCAAGGAAATTATTCTTGAGGAGCACATTCCTCTGAACATCATGGGAGATCGGAGGGCTAAAGCTAACCATAATGATGCCAACTATAATAACAATGATCCTCCACTACCTTGAACATTCACTTATCCTATCGCTCTAGATGTAGATGATGATACTACAATGAAAAACAGTTCTCCAACTTTCCTTCCAACCTTCCGTGGTTTATCCTCGGAAGATCCAAACCAATTTCTTTTTGAATTTAAGGTTCTTTGTCAAACCTACGACTATAAAAATGATAATTAGAAATTAAAGTTATTTCCTTCTACTTTGAAGGATTCGGCCATGCGTTGGTTTATGGGACTATCGGCTGGAAGTATTACATCTTGGGAGGAAATGGAGACTGTGTTCTTGAATAAATATTAGAGTTATTGTAGGGTGAGTGATCGTAAGGAAGAGTTGTTTAAAATTAGGCAAAATGAGGATGAGAGTATAGAGGACTATTTGGATAGGTTTCTTTTCTTATCTAAACGATGTGGAGAAACGACTATTAGTGTTGAGATTCTCAAGACTATATTTATTAAAGGACTCAATGACGATGCAAGAAGAAGTCTTGATTTGATGGGAAAAGGTGATGTGTCTCAGTTAGCCCTTGAAGACATATGTGATTTGTGTTGCAATTTCTCATGTACTCAAGGAGGAATCCGAAAAACAAATATTTTCAGAGGGAATAATGAGATAGGAAAGCTCCGAGAGAAATATAAAATCTTAAGACATACATACTTGTTCAATTGAACACTACGTTGGATGGTTTACAAGCAAAGACACGTAACCCTAAGACTTTGTCAATCTATTATCCTAGGTGTTGAAACAAACATCTTTTACGTGAGTTTCCTTTAGACAAGGTTAATGTTTGTCAACTCTGTGAGAAAAACCACCCTACCAATCAATGTGAGCTTCTTTCTGATCTTAAGCATACTAAGAAAAAAATTGTTCAGGTTGAAGAAGAAATAAATGTGCTAAACCAACGCCAGGGAGGTAATTTTTCTTATGGGTAGAATTCCAATCCTGCATGGAGACCACAAAACAATTGGGTTAGTAATCAATGGAATCCATCTTGGAATCAGCCCTACCCTCCACAACCTAATTGGGAAACTCCTTATTGGGGACCTCCTGAATGGGCAAGTCAATCATGGGGAACTCAGTAGTGGCCAAACCAATCACAACCACAATGGTACCCACAATATATTGCTCCCCAATGGAATCAAGGAAAAAATCAATTTTATACTAGTCTTAGGAGGAATCAACAACAAAATCTATTACTTCCACCTCAGAATCCTCCTCAGAATCCTCCTTAGAATGAGTAGATAAATCAACCTCAACTCCTGGCGCAACCACTTCCCAATCCTAAGAACAATCGACAGAATACTCTGGTATATACTACTAAACAAGATAATGTCACAGGACTTAATGTAATTCATTATGGAAATGTTCAGTTACATTCCGGTAGGACACTTCCATCGCCCACCATTGAGGAAATAGTGGATGAACCTATTCCTCAAAATTTTGAGAAGGATACTCTATCCAACTCTACCATACCTGCAAATAATACTGAGCCTCCTTCAGCAACAGGAGCTGTTGACTTACCTCGGGAGGAGGAAGGTCAGTCTTTGACTAAACTTAGTAAGGATACCCCTCCAAAGGAGAAAACTCAAGCACCATTTCTGAAGTGTCTGAAATTGACAATTCCGAAAGATACTTTGGAAATGTCGTTGGCCTCTGAAACTGCATTAATTTAGGAAATCAAACAATTGCAAATAGAGGTTCCTTTCCTACAAACAATAAAGGAAATACTTGATTTGAATTAGTTGATCAAACAACTATGCATTAAAACTCTAGGAAGGAGACCAAAGAAAATAAACATTGTGCACATCGATGGCTATTTAGCTGACTTTTTGTCTGGAAGGACTGTTGGTCCAAAATATGATGATCCTGGGAGTCCACTAATAACTGTTACAATTAATGAGGTAGCAATACCTAATGCATTGGTGGATGTGGGGGAAACCATTAATGTAATGACTATGGATGTGATGGAAAAATTAAGTCTTACTGATTTATGTCCCACAACTACAGTCTTACAAATGGAAAATTAGTCTAGATCCATTCCAAAAGGTGTTATTAAAAATGTTCTTGTCAAAGTTGATGGATGGGAATATCCAGTTGACTTTCAAATAATCCAATCGCTTACACCCAAAGATAGTTATCCAATAATTATCGGAAGACCATGGTTGGCTACTGTCATGGCTAAAATTGATTTTCGAGGAGGAATGACCATTTCACATGGTCCAAATAGTAAATGTTTATTCTTATATCCTCCTACTAAACCCACCAAATATAATAAAGTTTGGGTTGATGAACCAGAAGAATTTAGTGGTCACGACAGTTTGGCCTTGTTGGCCATGGTAGTGATTAAACAACATGGAGAGGAATTAGAGGATGAGTTAGTTAATGAAGTAGCACACCTTGCTATAGGCTCGAGTGAAGAGGTAATGGTGGATGTACCAAAAATTTTGGGACAACTGATTGATATAAGTGGGATGGAACAAAATTATGCTACCATGGGAATGCCTTGTCCTTTAGCCAATATGATTCCCAGAACGAGCTATTTCTTTGATGATATTACAAGATTTCACTAACTTATACCTCATATTTTTCCTCTCAACACCTTGTTACGACTGATACATACTGTCACTTTGGCCTATCTTGGAACAAAAACAATTATGTTGTTGCCTGGAAAAACCTTGAACGTCAATAGTTGGCTGACAGAAATACAAGAGGATAAATTATTTTATGTGTTGGTAAAAAGTTATAAAGCTTTTGCTTGGGACTATACAGACATGAGGGGAATTCACCCAAGTGTTTGTACACATCACATTTATACTGATCCTAATATGAGACCTATACATTGGCCACATAGGAGACTCAATCCTACATTAAAGGATCTTGTCAAAATTGAGATTGAAAAACTTCTTCGTGCAAGATTTATTTATCCTATCTCCGATAGTAAGTGGGTGTCACCTATGGTAGTTGTACCAAAGAAAAACGGGAAGTGGAGAATTTGTGTAGATTATAGAGAACTTAATAAAGCCACTTTTCAAGATTATTTTCCCTTACCATTTGTTGACCAGGTTTTGGACAACTTGGCTGGGAGGAAATATTTCTCCATTTTAGATGGATTTAGTGGTTACAACCAAATTTAGGTAGCACTAGAAGACCAAGATAAGACAACGTTTACTTGTCCATGGGGCACATTTGCATACCGAGTTCTTCCTTTTGGACTTTGTAATGCTCCAGTGAATTTTTAGAGGGCCATTTTGGCTATATTCGTAGCACTTGTCAATGATTGTGTAGAGGTCTATATGGATGATTTCACAGTCTATGGGTCAACCTATGATGAAGCTCTTCAAAACCTGGATAGGGTTTTAGAGGTTTGTGAAGATAACCGATTGTCCCTTAGCCACGAAAAGTGTTTGATAATGGTGGAACAAGGAATATTCTTAGGTCATCATATTTCCTCGGAAGGAATAAAGGTTGATCCCAAAAAAATTGAAGTCATTCAACAATTGACTATTCCTCAAACACAAACAGATGTTCAAAGTTTTCTTGGATATGCTGGATACTATAGAAGATTCATAGAAAACTTTAGTAAGATAGCGGCCCCTATGCTTTCTCTTCTCCAAAAATATGTGGAGTTTAATTGGACGTCTGAGTGTCAACAATCCTTTGAAATGATAAAGGAGAAGCTTGTCTTTGCTCCTGTATTGCGTGGGCCAAATTGGAGTCTTCCCTTTCACATTTATGTCGATGCTTCGCATGACGCAATTGGTGTAGTATTAGGGCAAGAAGATGAGGATGGAGGTAAATTTTCCATATATTTCATTAGCAAAAACCTGACATATGCTGAGAGAAAATACACAACAACAGAAAAATAATTCTTGGATGTGGTTCATGCCATTAAAAAGTTTTGCCATTATATTATAGGATATAAAGTTACAATTTATATAGATCACTTAGCTGTAAAATATTTAATGAATAAACCTGTAGTTAATGGTCGAATAATGAGATGGTTACTACTCCTACAGGAGTTCAATGTGGCAATACTTGACAAGCCAGGGAGATTTAATGAGGTGTCATACTTTTTTTCTCGAATCAAACAAGAAGAGGGTGACTGAGCACCTATACAAGATGAGTTTCTAGATGAAAATTTGTTTTCCATCTCTATAAAGACTCCTTGGTTTGCTGATATTGCCAACTATTTAGCTACCTCTGAAGTACCCCTTGGGTTTACATCAAAACAAAGGAAGAAACTTATTCGAGAGAGTGCACCATTTAAATGGATTAATGGGATATTATTCCGTTGTGGACCTGATATGGTTTTGAGAAGCTGTGTCAGGGATGATGAAACTTACAGTATTCTGAGGGCCTATCACGATGATCCTTCTAGGGGTCATTACTCTGCAAAAAGAACTTCTCATAAAATTTTAGGCACTGGATATTATTGGCCTTCAATGAATAAAGACGTTAAAAACTATTTTCATCATTGTGATGAATGTCAAAGAGTGGGAAGACCAACTGCTGCTACAGAAATTCCTTTGCAACCTCAGGTAACTTTGGAACCATTCGAAAAATGGGGGTTAGATTTTATCAACCCCATAGATCCTTCCTCTCAAGGGAAAGAATACATATTAGTTTGTACCGATTATCTGATGAAATGGGAAGAAGTTCAAGCTTTACAAGTTGCCATAAAAGAGCAAATCATTGATTTTCTTTATAATAATTTTTTTCTTAGATTTGGAGCCCCCCGAACTATCATTACAGATCAAGGACTCCAATTTATGTCCAAAGTTTTCCTGGCATTTACAGACCATTTTCAGGTGAGTCATAAGAAGTCATCCCCTTATCATCCTCAAGCAAATGGTCAAGTAGAGGTGACTAATAGGGAGTTAGAAAACATATTGACAAAAACGGTCTCTTCAGGAAGAAGAGATTGGGCCAAGAAATTCCCTGAAGCCGTTTGGGCATACAATACAACATGGAAATCCACAATTGGATTCAGCCCCTATGAGCTTGTTTTTGGGAAAAAACCTCTTCTCCCCATTGAGTTTGAACTCCAAACCTTACGTACAACTATGGAGTTGGGTCTAGATCTGAAACGAGCTCAAATAGAACAAGTTCTATAGTTAAGTGAGTTGGATGAGCTTCGTTTAGATGTTGTCCATCAAACTGAACTAGTTCAACATCAACATAAAGTTTGGCATGACAAATACATTAAAGAGAGAGAGTTCCATAATGGTGACTAGGCCTTGCTATTCGATTCAAGATATAAAGACCATAAAGGAAAACTCAGGACTCATTGACTGGGGCCATATGAAATTTCTAAAGTCTTTTCAAACGACACAGTTCAGCTAAAACCCATTGATGGTGATTCACGAACCCTTTTAGTTAACGGTCATCACCTACGTATCTACCATAAACCTGTTAATAAAGAAGAATTTACAAAATTGGTAGAAATGCAGGGAGAGATCCAATGCATTGACCCTGCCAAGGCAGAGTCTACCTGATTTGTTTTCTATCTAAAAAATAAAAAATAAAAAAAAATTGATGATGAAAAGTTGTAATAAAAAGACATGTGTACCAATTTGATTTCAAATCATTTTTTTCATTAATTTTTATTTTCTCTCAGACTTAATATGTGTTTTTCATTTTGCAGGACTTCTCATGAAGGAATAACAACTTCCAGAGCACCTTTCCGAGATGCTCCGGAACTTGATGGCCCAGCTTTCCAAGTGCTCTAGAACTTGACAGACTAAATGCCCAATGCTCTAGAACCTACTCTTTATTCCACCATGTTAGAAGGATGTTCCTATAGAATGATATAAAGCTCTTGAAGTTTGAGTTTATTTGTGTTTTCCATTTTTCTTCTTTCTGGTTGCATCTTTCGATGATGCTTCAGAACCTTCATTTAGTTGTTGCTCTGGCTGCATCTTTCGACGATGCTCTGGAACCTTCATTCAATTGCTGCTTTGGCTGCATCTTTCGACGATGCTTTGGAACCTTCATTCGGTTGTTGCTTCAGCTGCATCTTTCGACGATGCTCCAGAACCTTCATTTGGTTGCTGCTCCGACTGCATCTTTCGACGATGCTCCAGAACCTTGATTCAGTTGCTGCTCCAGCTGCATCTTTTGACGATGCTCTAGAACCTTCATTCAGTTGCTGCTCCGACTGCATCTTTCGACGATGCTCCAAAACTTTTATTTGGTTATCATTTCGGTTGCATCTTTCGATGATGCTCCAAAACTTATTCACTTTCTTTGTTTCAAATGCATGCCTTCTGCGTGCTCCGAAACTTACTAGTAAGTTTCGAGCACATACTTTCTTATGTTTTGCAAAACTTATTCATTTTTCATTCTTCCACCTCCTTTCTAAAAATTTCAAATCCTCCCTGATGCTTTGATTATCATACATTGGTACACACGCCTTCTTTTTCTTTAAAGTTTTTCTTTTTCCATTATAAATAAAAGCCGCCATAATAGCTTGTCTTCATTAATGACTTCATCATCCATAA
The DNA here is from genome assembly GCA_007258455.2 of Sequoia sempervirens. Taxonomy (NCBI): domain Eukaryota; kingdom Viridiplantae; phylum Streptophyta; class Pinopsida; order Cupressales; family Cupressaceae; genus Sequoia; species Sequoia sempervirens. The sequence goes on from VDFB02082994.1 coordinate 201,082, forward strand.
GCTTCCTCATTCATGTCAAAATAACTAAACCGTCACCTCAACCAATACCATTGCATCACCCTGTCAAATCAGTAAAGGTATGAGATCTTGAAGCGATCATAGAATGTAAGTAAGTACAAATTTTTGCTTTAAATAAGTAGTTATTTTTGAATAAAATATAATTGATTGGAACGAGTTTCCTTTCCCAATTTAGTAAATTGAGCCACTTAGTGATTGATTGCTAAGTACGCTACTCCTTTTGCGGCCCTTCATGCAAATTGACATTATTACACAGTAAGCTTCGAGCAAAGGTAGAGTAAATAATTACAGTTTGATCATATTTTCAAAAATATTAGTGCACAAGTTTCTGGCATTATTGAAATTTTCAGCAGGGTGGTAGAGATAAGACAAAAATGGGCGATACAAAGAAGAAATCTGAGTCGGCTTCTGCAGAAAAATTGTTGGGGTTAAGTAACATTTTTGGGCTATTTGAGGAAGTTGTTTGGTTGGATTTTATTAGAAATTTCGAAGGGTATAATGAAAAGCTGGTAAACGCATTTGCAGAAAATTACTCTAATGGTCAAGTGACATTGCATGGGAAGCGTTTTAAGGTGAGTCCAAAAATGATCTCTTCTCTTTTAGGGTTAGAAAATTCTGGCATTAGAATATCAAAAACAACAAAAATAACATATCAGAAATTATCAGAATTTTTTCTTAGAAAAGGGGACCCTCAGCCCATGATTGTTATCAGTACTAGGGGACAAAATAAGGGGTTTCAACGAGCTTCTATAGTAGAACCTTGGGGCACTGCAGTTGCATGGATTATTAAGTATTTTACTTGTGAAGGTCAACTTACTACTATTGTAGGACTTTCATTTCACATGTTAATACATTTGTGGCATGGGAAGGAAAACCCTACTCTTAGGATTAATTTGCCTCACTTCTTGAATAATTCTGTTAATTCTTCGATAGAAAGATATAAAACTGGTTCAGGGCCATTAACGCATCATGGGTTAATTCAATTAACTTGCAAATATCATTTCTGTAATAAACCTAGAAGCAAATGGGAATTTTTTTTGGGGAAGTTTGACAAGTCTACACCAGGAAGGAAATTAGAACTAGGAGAATCTTCAAAACAAGTTGCTTCACCTTCTAGAGTAACTTCCCCTGAGGACCCTAAGGCTCTTGAAACCCAAATTCCCACCATTCTTGTTGAGGAAGTGCCCAAATTTAAAAATGAGGAGTTTGAAACCCCAAGCCAATCAAAAGATGTTGAGATAATAAATCCCAATGTAGATACTAATCTTGTTAAGAAGAGGAAACGAAGGACCATTCTTCCTTATCAAAATGCTCCAACAATTTTAGCTTATCAGGATACTCCTCTTTTAAGGTGAAGTAAAATATTATCCTCTGAATCTACAGGAACCCTGGTGCAGAGTAGAGGGAATAGATCAAAATCCAAAATCAAAAGAAACCCTTGGAAACTAAGGAGCAGATTCATCAATCCTCAGAGAAAGAAATTCTTGTTGAAGAAGTAAATTCTCATTTATTTTCTAAAGAAGAAGCCCTAGACCAAGAAAAATAGAAAATAGGAAGGGGACAATCTCCACTTCCTATGGAGGTTGATGATAGTGTGTTAGAAAATTTGTCTCTGGTTATCAATAAAGTTGTTGAAATGGTTGAAACTGAAAATATTAATGCAGAATTGGAAAAGTTGAAACTAGAAATTGAAGAGCTAAGAAGTCAGTTGCACAAAAATAAGGAATTTATGGAATAACAACAAGAAGAAATAATGGTATACAAGACTATAATAAGCAAAAGGGATCAAGATTCAGGATTTAAAATTGGAAGTACAGGGAAAAGATACATTTATTAATGAGTTGCAAATACAAATTCAGAGTTGTAATAAGGAAAACAGGGTACACAAAGATGGTTTAAATAAAGAAATTCAAGATTTAAAAGAAAATTTTATGCTTATGTTTTCAGCCTTTGAGGAAGAGAAGAAAAGACAGAAAGAAGAATTAAATGCTTCTCTTAGTAGAATTATGGAATTAGAGCAAGATTTGTAGGAAAGCACAAGTAAACCAATGATGGAATCCAAAGAAGTTCAAACCGAACCAACGGTAACTGAGTGGTTCCAAATTTAGATTCCTCCATTATTAATGAAATGGATGGAACAGTGCTATTTCCTAAGGAATGCACAGATTGAAAATAACAAATTAAAAATGGAAATGGTGTTGTTAAGAGAAGCATTTCATAAAGCTTATAGGGGGAAACAAGATGCATGTTAGATAGAAGAATTTCTTTTATCTTGTAGAAGACCATCAAGATTGTATTCAATGTTTTTAAGTGAACAATGTTTTAGATGGAAATTGCTCATAATTTATAATGACTAGCCTCATGAACTGAATGACAAAGAATTTGTTAAGATATTTGCAGACTTAAAACCTGAAGAGCAAGACCTACTTTGTGAATTCTTTACTGATGATCTTCTATTAGAAAAGCATACTGATTTCTTTGTTAATATTTTTGTGGGAGAAGTGCAATTAAGATCTTTGTTGTCTACTATGTGGAATCAAATCTATTGGAAAGAACGTAATAAAGAATATGCCCAAGTAGAAAAAAGTATGGGACTTCAAATGAGATCTCCAAATAGTAGACCTGTAGATTTCAAGAAGACATTTGTAGCTCTTCTATTGGATGAGAAAATGAAGGGAAGGTATGATGATAGCCTTCGAGTCTGTTATAATCATTTCATGGATCATGGGAAAAAATTGGTTGGTAGGGCCTGACACACATGTGAAGAGAGATACACTCCATTACCTATATATCTAAAGAAAAGAGAGGCGATCTCTCCTCTTAGCATCAGATGGTCCTTCAGAAGAGCAGATGCCTTGGCCAAAATTTTGGAAGATATCAGAACAAAGTGGATAGGAATGAGGTACAAACCTCCCTTATTGCTCTATCTAGCCCCTGCTTTTCATGTTAATACAGATCAAGATGATAGAATCTTTAGTGAATGGAAAGGGGGAGTTGCTTTTCATAGAGGCTTCCACCATGCACCTGTAAACTTTGATGTAACAACAAGAGATTTGTATGATATTAGTGCAAAATATGAAGAATGGAACAAAGGGAAGAGTTATAATCAAGGGACAGGAGGACCTTCCAAGAATTAGGAAGGGGAGGAAATGATGAGGTAAAAATAACCTCATCATAATAATACCATAAAGACCTATTTCACATATGCAAATCCCTATCCTCTACCAATTGATTAAATTTTAGGAGAAATAATTGCTTAACTTTTAGAAAGAAATTGTATAAACTTTATTTCTTTTGATTTCTTGAAATATTTTTCCAATATAGATTTAATGGGTTATTTTAAGTGTTTTGTAGATAATAATTGGTCATCAAGTTGTATATTAGAAGCATTTAGCCAGCATGTGCTCGAGAACAGGTTGAAGGTGTACGCTTGAAATATGCTCCAAAACTTTAGGGTGATGGACCGAAGATATAGTTACTCCTTAAAGTTTTTATTTCTGTTATGCTTTGAGCCAAAAACTTTATGGCCCGACTTGAGCCTTTTTAATACTGTTGTAATGGGTTTTAAAAACATACGAGTTATTTGTAGATCTATTTTAGATATTTTCAATGGTTATCCATACCATCTGAAATATAGAATTTAGTTAGAGTTTTTCTACAAAAGATGTAATCTCCAGAAGAAAAATATCGAGTGACAAAAGTAATGTTATACTGTCAAAATATTTTCTGAAGTTTATGAATAAAGAGATTGTTATCTAAAATTTCCAAGTTATGAGTTATGGATGATAATTATGATTGATAGAAGCATTTCTGAAATAACTATGGCCACTCAAAGGGATATAAATTAAGTAGATAAGTGTTTTCTTTTATTATATTGTTGAGTTTGTTACTGTGAAATCTAAGTTCTAAAGTATTTGTTGTCTTTTACTTTCGTAGTTTCTTGTTGTTAACTATTAGAATCTTTACTGTTAAAGAAGATGTTTTATGGATTGTTATAAGTTTTTTTGTTTTTATAGTTTCTTAGTTTAATTGTTTCTGTACTTTTTAATTTAGTTATCATGCTTTCTAAATTAGTTTTCTTATGTTTTTATAGTTTAAATATTTCATGTTTTCTTAGGATAAATTGCTTTATAGTTTTATAGTTAGATGGCTTGAAGTTAGAATTAATATTAAGTTGTTCTCAAAAGTTAGAAAATCTAAGGGAGATACTCCAGACTTCTTCTATTGCAAATTGCCTTGAACACTACCCGGTCGACATATTCAATTTTATCTTCTAAAGTAATGGGACCTAACGACAACCTATCACATGCCCTTTTAGTTAGGATTGTCCAATTTAGCACTCTTGATTTCTTGTTTCTAGTGCTGAGGTGGAATATTTTCGGGCTGGTGTGTAGGAGAAGTGCCAGACTAGTTAACCTTGGCAACATATATGTTGTTTCCGGACAATATACAAGTTTGTGTTGGAGCTTCTATTGGAGAACCTTCTTTGGTGAACAAGGACGAGGATTCAACACGATTGCAAAAAACTCTGCCTTTTGAGGAGCTAGCGTGTCTTCATTTAGGGAATATGGAATGTGGTCTTTTACTCTTCCATCTTCCTTAGATGATTGCATGTAACAAACTAGGTATATCTCAAATTCTGTTGCAAATGAAATGAAATGTAAATGTAATTGATCCTGACGCTTGTTTCTCCCTTGTTTTATAAAAGGGATTTTAGGGATTATTACAAGGGTCAAATTCTGAAGTCTCAATAGGGTTCTAGATGAAAGCCAAGTTCAGGAAAGGCACTTTGAATAGAATACGGGAAATAGATCAGTAGTTTGTCTTGGATGTGAAATCCTATATGTAGTGATCTTAAATAAGTTTTATAGAAATTACTGATATCAAAACAAATATTAGTCTAGAAGTAGATACTCTCCCATGTATGTTCCTTATAAGTTATGAATGAGAAATACTAATGGTATTATCATTTGTCTTCAAATATTTCATTTGAATGTATTACTCTATTTTCAGCTTTAATTCAAGGAGTTAAAATGCTTGAATAGGGTTATAAACTTTGTAAGAAACTGCTTAGGATTCATAAGAAGTAAATGTTTCAAGCGTAGTGAGTTTTCATAAATGCAAAGCAATATGAAAATAGTCTGCCTATTTACAAATTAAGTAATTTGTAAATTATTGATCCTTATATACTTGACTTCGTTGCTCCAATTGATGAGACACTGGTCATTTTGTCAGAAAATCTTGCATAAAATGAACAGATAGTGTTCTTGGCCCTAGACTTAAGATAAGACAGTATTCAATTTAAAATCTTTCCAAGGATAGTATAGGTGGGATTATCCCCAATTCCTAGCAAATAGCTAGTCACTCACTTGAAAATTTGCCAAATTATCAGTGAGATGAATTTTATTTACAATAAGTAGGAATCAATTTGTGTATAAATGTGCTACTAATCGAATATTCTTCCCGAAAACACAATTAGGATCACCCTCCTAGGTTTCACAGAGCCTAAAGTGAAGGAGTATGGACCATAAAATCCTATGCTCGTTGTGTTGGCCACTAACTTAGCATTTCTTCATCATAGGAGTTGGCTAATTTTTAGAGAATTGCTTGGTTCTGCTGGAAAAATCACCAACACCCCTAGGGATTCATCTTGACTTAAAGCATTCACTTTGCTCCTTGCCATGCAATAATTGTAGGATCGTAGCATACTCACTATTGCATGTTTAAAATTCATTTCAAATCATTTTCTTTATTGCAAGGAGCTCATTCTCATCATTTATCTCGACTCATCCTTGTATTGCACTTATTGGGGGCAAGGGATTAGATAGCCTTGTCCTAGTGTTACACTTGATGTTGTCCCTTTGGCTAGTTATCCACCTTTCCCATATACTGATCAGGATTGGGATGCAGATTACCTACTATAGGCTGACTCGCATGTTCCTTACTAGTCTTTTGCTTTGTTTTCTTTTACATTTTCTTTGTGTGATTTCATATGCATAATGTGATCTCCTCATACATGGAAGAGACCTAAATGTATCGAGTATTTGGGGAATTATAACATTTATGAGCTCTATAATCACATTGTAGCAAAGACATACTGACCCCAAATCCGTGGATCCCTTACATGTTTGGGATTTCATTTTGGGGGCAACCCCTTCCTCTCTTTTTCATGATGCAACTTCATTTGGAAACATATGACTTGGCATAGGGCTTTTAAAATAAGCTCTCAAGTCTCCTTTATTAGCATTGATTATTGGCTACTTTAAAGAAAATTCCTCATAGCAATGGTGTTAGCAATTGCTTTAAAGTGGTGGCATACATTGGTATTATAATTTTTGAAAATTTTGACATTCCTTATGTTTCATTGTGTGATTTTATTTATTCTTGTGATGCATCCTTTTTCTTGGTGGTGTCATTGGGTTTGATGTCCTCTGAGAGTGTGATATTTCTTTTATCCTTGACTTGTCCTCTCTTGGAGACATTAGGCACAATGTTCTCTAAGAAGAAACCTTACACGAACTAAGCAATATCCCTTTGAACATGTTTATTTGCATTTTTTTCACAAATATTTAGCATAATACAACTTGTTAACCTTGTGAAGCTCAAAGTTTTTGTTTTATTTTGTGGCACCCTATCAGAGTTATTAGAGGGATGTATGGTTAGTATAGTGAGAGTCTGTAGACCTAGCATGACTTTCTCACTAAGCCACTTTCTAGGGGCTCACCTAGTGGACATCCTGAGGTTCCATTAGCTCGGAGTGAGCGTGCATTGTTGTTTGCATAGTGGACATCGTGTTCTACTTGTGAATGTTTTTGGATGAACAACTGAGATGTTTTTCACATTACATTGGATAGTTAAGGCTTGATCTGCCCCTTTCTTTTGGAAAAATAGCCGAGGCATGTTCCACATTGCATTGGATAGTCGAAGCTTGATCCACCTTTTTGTTTTTACATTTCCTTTTTTTCTTTAATGTTGTATGATTGAGTAATCTTGTTGTTGTTGCATGCATATGTTTTGAATGTCTAATTTAGTGTGAGTTTGCGCTTGTGCTCATCCTCTCACTAATGTGGGGGTTTAAATGTAGTGTAGAAAAATGTATCCCTTTTACATTTTACTTTATTTGAAATTAATATTAAAATGGACTTAATTGTGCCTTATTTTGGTGTTGTAAAGTGTACCCCTTTACACTTTCACACTTATTTAGGGATTCTTTAATTAATTGAGCTTAATTTTCCTTAATTGGCTGCTTTAATTCAAATCCAAGCCTATTTAATTGCATTTTTCGAAGAGGAAACTCGACATTCATTAATTCCTTAACATAACACTTCTCATTAAGCAATGTGTGTCCTAGGGTTAGGGACCTAGGACCCATTCACCCATGGGTGAATGGGTCTTCCCTTAGACCTAGAACCTAAATTTAAATTATGTTTTTGATAGTATTTTAACATATTCAAATCCATGTTCAAATGTTGGCTTGTGATGTTTGAGTTTCGAGAAATTAATGATACATATCTATAAATATAAGGTCAATTCACTAAGTTTCATCTATGATTTTCAAGTGAGCAAAGGTATAGTAAATTTGACGATCAAGAGCATTTCAAGAGTAATTCAAGGCATTCAAGATCCATTTATTAAAGATTTATTGAAGCAATCAAGATCCATTTGTCATGTCAAAGTCTTCTTCCATCATGCATGTTATTGGTGCTAATATGATGATGTAGGTTTCATGATCCATTCAAGCATTCAAAGCCTTATATCAATTTAAGATCCAAGTGTTAAGATCCACATGCATTGAATCCATTTCATGCAAGTTGTAGATTTACATTCCAAGGTTTATTCAAGGATTTGGTGAGTTGTGACATTGAGTTGTTCATTCATCATTCCTTTCATGCTATTTTATTTCATTTCAAGGTTTGATTACCAAAATGAGGTTTGACCAAGGAATACCCCCATTCACCAAAAACAAAACTTTTTTTTCCTCTTGATTTGCGTTTACAAATTTAGTTGGAAGAAATCTTGAAGAGCAAAATTGGAGAACTTGTCAAACTTGCAAAAGTTGTTGCAAAAGTTGTCATCTCATGAAAAATCACTTGCATAAATTATTTCCAATTTTTCAAACCTGAAACTTGGGAAAATTGAAGGATTTAGATTTGTAGCAAATACTACCAAAAGTTACAAACAAACCTAATTCAAGACCCATTCGCCCTTGGGTGAATGAGACCTAGATTAGCTTTAGAAACTAACTTTTGGTGATCAGTACACATCATCTTACCCTTCTCTAATCTGTGATTTGATTTCTGGTTTTGCTTATTTTGAGTTTCATCTAGCTATCCCAAGTTGTAGATTGCATTTTGGGACTAGTTTACTATTTTTATTTTTTCTCCCCAAAGTGTTGTTTGACCAGGACCCCTGTCCTTACAAAAAAAGGAAATCTATAAATTCACATTTTGACTTGATTCACCTAAGGTTTTATGGTCATTTCATTGTGTGGATCTCATTTCCTAATGAATTGAAGAAGAATAGGTCCCTAAGTGGTTTAATCCCATTTTGATCCCCCACACCTATTTTTCTTCATTTCATTTTGGTGAACCTGAGTTTGATCATTGCATTTCTTTTATTTTAGAGTCCATTTGCACCCCAGATCTAGATCTTGCATTCATTTTCACTGCATTGCATTAAATTAAATCTCATTTAGGGTTGTTTAACTTGCATTAGTTTGCATTTCATTTAGGGTTTTAGGATTGCATTTTTGTATCTCTTAAAATCTAAAAAATATAAAAAAATAAGTCATTTTGCAAATCATTTACATAGCATTGCATCATCATTTATTTACAATTAAAAATTAAATAAAAATTTCACATCAAATTAGGTCTCCTAGTTTGTCATTTTGGCATAATTTTCATTTGCATTCAACCTTAATTTCACATAAAATTCAAATTGTAACTCACTATTTTAAATCAAAATTTAGAAACCACAAAAATCAACTTACAAATATGTAAAAACATTTTTAAAAATTCTAAGCTAGGACCCATTCGCCCAAGGGCGAATGAGTCCCTAATTAAGGTTGTTTCCTAAATTTCTGGCCATTAAAACCTCTATTTTTGTATTTTGTTTTGTTGTTTTCAAATTTTTGTTTCAGTTTGCAAAACTTTTGTTACTTAAAATTGATCATATTAAGCTTCATTTGATAAATTTAGTGCATTGTGTGAATTCAAAATTGCATTTACAAGACATCAATTTTTTAGGTTTTTACATAGCATAATCATAAAATTATCCTGTTTAGAATCTAAAAATTGCATTTACATATTTGCATTGCACTTTACATCCTAGGTTACTTCATTGCATTTCACCTTTTATCCATTTTGGGTGTACATTAAGTTTTTGAAACTTGTATGAGCTTCACAACTTGGTGTCCTATTAGCAATATTGTTGTGAGACATAGTTTGAGACTCATGCCATCCTGCGATACACCATTCACCGTGGATATTGATTTCTCCAACTCTTTCACTCATAATGTTGATATTAATAAACCCTCTATAGATCATAGTCTTCATACCTCATTTCCAATGCCTTCCCTACCTACAACTAATGTGCATGATGTTCAAACAATGGTTGTTAATCTCTCACAAAATGCACAAAAGATAAATGAAGAATTAAAATTTTTGCAAGGCTTTATGAGAATCAAACCTATTGCTGCTAATGTCATTCCTCTCATAGCGAACATACGAAATATGCTTAAACATGAACAAGGAATAGTGTTTATATGTAATATAATCCATCTCCTTAACAACAATTTACCCCCTCCTCAACCAACTTCTAATACATTTCCCACACATAAGAGAAAAGAAAACATAAAGTTTGATCATATTACCACTCCTAACACATCCTTTTTTGAAAAAGGAAAGGCCTTAAAGTTAGAAGATGAAAGTGATGACCAAACAATTATTGAACCAAAGGAGAAGATTTTGAAACTATATGACCATCAAAAAATTCAGCTACAAGAGATGTATGATCTTCCCAAATCCTTTGATGACCTATTAATAATATCCAATACTAAGAATGCATTTCACACTCTTTTACATTGGGGATTAATCAAATTACCACCTAAATGTGAAAATATAACCAAAAAGCAAACCAATCAAAATGAACCATATTTTGTATATCATAGATTCTTTGGACATCACACTGATACTTATCATCCTTTACAGGAATTATTGAAGAAATTTAGATCCCCTATGGATTCATCTTGACTTAAAGCATGCACTTTGCTCCTTGCCATGTAATAGAAGTAGGATCATAGCATACTCGCTATTGCATGTTTAACATTCATTGCAAATCAATTTCTTTATTGCAAGGAGCTCATTCTCATCATTTATCTCAGCTCATCCTTGTCCTACACTTACTGGGGGAAAGGGGTTAGATAGCCTTGTCCTAGTGTTGCACTTGATGTTGTCCCTTTGGCTAGTTATCCACCTTCTGCATATATTGATCAAGATTGGGATGTAGATGACCTGCTATAGGTTGACTCGCATGTGCCTTACTAATCTTTTACTTTGTTTTCTTTTACATTTTCTTTGTGTGATTGCATGTGCATAATTTGACCTCCCTACATTGTTTTGTTTGTTGTATCTCTCTCTTCATGTGCATTCATCTATTTGTATCTATGGTCTTCTATATGTCGTAAAGGTTTTTCTTTTCTTTGTCTTGTGTTTTCCTTTTGGGGATGATGCAAAGAATCGAGACATTTAGGTCTCTTCCATATTGAACCAAAATATTTTTCTTTGTTTTTGCTCTCTATGTGTCATTCTTCCTTTTCTCTGAGTATTTGGGGAATGATGACATTTTTGAGCTCTATAATCACATTGTAGCAAAGAAATACTGACCTCGAATCTATGGATCCCTTACGTGTTTGGGATTTTATATTTGGGGCAACCCCTTCCTCTCTTTTTTATGATGCAGCTTCATTTAGAAACATATGACTTGGCATAGGGATGTTTGAATAAGCTCTCATGTCTCCTTTATTAGCATTGATTATTGGCTATTTTAAAGAAACTTTCTCACAAAAATGGTGTTAAAAATTCCTTTAAAGTGAGGGCATACATTGGTATTATCATTTTTGAAAATCTTGGCATTCCTTATGTTTCATTATACGATTTTCTTTCTTCTTGTGATGTGTTCTTTTCTTGGTGGTGTCATTGGGTTTGATACATCCTCCGAGAGTGTGATATTTCTTTTATCCTTGACTTGTCTTCTCTTGGAGATATTAGGCATGATGTTCCCTAAGAAGATACCTTACACAAACTAAGCAAGATCCCTTTGAACATGTTTATTTGCATTTTTTGTCCATAAGTGTTTAGCATAATACAACTTGTTAACCTTGTGAAGCTCAAAGTTTTTTTTTCTTGTTTTGTGGCACCCTATCGGAATTATCAGAGGGATAGCTTTGGTATGGTTAGTACAGTGAGAGTTTGTAGACCCATCATGAATTTCTCACTAGGACACTTTCTGGGGGCTCACCTAGTGGACAACATGAGGTTCCATTAGCCCAAAGTGAGCGTGCGTTATTGTTTGCATACTAGACATTGCATTCTGCTTGTGAATGTTTTTGGACAAATAGCCAAGATGTGTTCCACATTGCATTGGAAAATTAAGGCTTGATCCATCCCTTTCTTTTGGACAAATAGTCGAGGTATGTTCCACAACACATTGGACAGTTGAGGCTTGATCTGCCTTTTCGTTTTTACCTTTCCTTTTAGTCTTTGATGTTGTATGATCGAGTAATCTTGTTGTTGTTGCATGCATATGTTTTGAATGTCTACTTTAGTGTGAGTTTGCACTTGTGCTCATCCTCTCACTAAAGTGGGGGCTAAATGTAGTGTAAAAAAATGTATCCCTTTTATATTTTCACACTTAATTTGAAATTAATATTAAAATGGACTTAATTGTGCCTTATTTTGGTGTTGTAAAGTGTACCCCTTTACACTTTCACACTTATTTAGGGATCCTTTAATTAATTGAGTTTAATTTTCCTTAATTGGCACCTATAATTCAAATCCAAACCTATTTAATTGCATTTTATGAAAGGGAAACATGACATTCCTTAATGCCTTAACATAACACTTCTCATTGAACAATGTGTCCTAGGGTTAGGGACCTAGGATCCATTCACCCATGGGAGAATGGGTCCTCCCTTAGACCTAGGACCCATTTTCCCATGGGTGAATGAGTCCTCCCTTAGACCTAGGACCTAAATTTAAATTATGTTTTTGGCGGTATTTTAACATATTCAAATCCATATTCAAATGTCGACTTGTGATATTTGAATTTCAAGAAATTAAGGATACATATCTATAAATATAAGGTCATTTCACTAAGTTTCATTTAAGATTTTTAAGTGAGAAAAAGCATAGTAAATTTGATGATCAAGAGCATTTCAAGAGTAATTCAAGGAATTGAAAGGAAAATTTATTGAAGATTTATTGCAGCAATCAATATCCAATTGTCATGTCGAAGTCTTCTTGCATCATGCATGTTATTGGAGCTAATATGATGATGTAGGTTTCATGATCCATTCAAGCATTCAAAGCATTATATCAAGTCAAGATCCACATCTATTGAAGCCAGTTCATCCAAGTTGCAGATTTATATTCCAAGGTTTATTCAAGGGTTTGGTGAGTTGTGACATTGAATTGTTCATTCATTATTCCTTTCATGCTATTTTATTTCATTTCAAGGTTTGATTACCAAAATGAGGTTTGACCAAGGAAAATCCCCATTCACCAAAAATAAAATAAAAATTCCCTATTGATTTGTGTTTGCATATTTAGGTGGAAGAAATCTTGAAGATCTCTTGAAGAGAAAAAATGGAGAACTTGTCAAAGTTGCAACATTTGTCACAAAAGTTGTCATCTCAAGGAAAATCACTTGCAAAAATTATTTCTTGCTTTTCGAACCTGAAACCTGGGAAAATTGAAGGATTCAGATCTATAGTAAAGGCTTTGGAAGGTTGCAGACAAACTCTAACTCAAGACCCATTCGCCCCTGGGAAAATGAGTCTTAGATTTGCTTCAGAAACTGACTCTTGGTGACTGGTACACATCATCTTACCCTTCTCTTATCTGTGATTTGATTTCTTGTTCTACTTATTTTGAGTTTCATCTAGCTATTCCAATTTGTAGATTGCATTTTGGGGTTAGTTTACTATTTTTAGTTTTTCTCCCCAAAGTGTTGTTTGACTAGGACCCCCATCCTTGCAAAAGAAGGAAATCTGTAGATTCACATTTTGACTTGATTCACCTAAGGGTTGGTAGTCATTTCATTTTGTGGATCTCATTTCCTAATGAATTAAGGAAGAATAGGTTCCTAAGTGGTTCATACAAATATTTTGATCCCCCACACTTATTTTTCTTCTTTTTAACAATCAATTGTTATTTTTCTCTCGACTAGGTGTGTCCTAGAAATTTGGGCCACAACCCATTCACTCATGGGAAAATGAGTCCCCCTTCTTAGGAAGAACCCAAATTCAAATATGTTGTTGGCAACATTTTAACATCCAAAATTCAAATATGAAGTGTCAAATTTTGGAATGTATTTTTTGGGAAATTAGATAATCACTTATAAATACCTAGATATTGCATCATTTCAAATCTAACAAGCACTAAGTGAAAATATACTGGAAAACTTATGATCGACACTATTGAGCAAGTCAAGAGAAACATTTCAGAGCATTATAGCATCAATTCAAGATCCAACATCATGTCAAGGTTTATGTGTGTTCATGTTCATGTTTTGTGAAGGTTAACACCTTTTTGTATGTCTCTAAAACATTCAAATATGCAAGCAAGCAAGATCCAAAATCTTAAGGAGATGTGTATGACTTCAATCCTTTAAGGCAACCATTGAATGGTGGTGAGTTGCAAAGCATTGTGATTTTATCACTTCTTCCTTTCCACTATCATTTATCATTGACATTTTCCATAGTGGAAGTGGGAACACTTACACGGGTTTTGTCTGAGGCAAGCCCATATATGGCATAAAATTTTCTTCCTTTGAATGTGTAGATTACAAATTTGGAAAGGATCAAAAGAAGATTGGAGGTAAATTTTCAATTGTTTCATTTGTTGTCAACAACCTTGTCAAGACATAAAAACTCACCTACAAAATTTATTGACGATATTCTAACAAGTTTACAATCGAGAATCAAGAGCTCATATCCATCACTAGAGGACTACAAAGACCCATTATCAAAGACCCATTCACCCCCGGGTGATTGAGTCCCTCTTTGCATGTTAAATCCAAATTTTGGTGATAGGTACACATTAGTCTGCACTTTCTAGATCCACTTGCAAATCACTGTTTCCATCTGTTTATCTTCTAGATTTTACATTTATCATATTAGGTCATATAGTCTAATTAGGGAAATCACTCCAAATCATTTCCAACTCATTCCCAAGATTCAAAAGGATAAAATACAAGTCTAATTGATTCACCTTGGAGGTTGAAAGTCAATGTATGCACCTTGTTGATTTGAATCCTAATGAAATCCTAGAAATGATGGAATATACCTTAGGTTTTGGAAATTAAACTTAAGGTTCCCCACATTTTTATATTTCAATTTCATTAAATGTAAATGAATTAAATTATATTTTTAATTTTCATATGATTTTATTAAGAATAATCATGATGTTATTAATTATATTAATGTTTATTCAAAAAAAATCTTGAGAAAATTGATGTTTAAAGAGAAGACAAATTGGTGTTTATCACACCTACAATTTTGACATTACAAATTGTATTTGTTTTGGTGTCCATTCCCATAGTATGTTTTAGGACTTCTTTTAGCTCATCATATAGCCTCTTTTCCTTGTTAATATGCCAATGTTTTATGTTTATTTGTGAATTTATTTTCTATGTGTTATTTTCTAATATATTTATTTTGTAATTTACCATTTTTATAACTTTAAATTATGTTTATTCTTGGACTAAAATGTGGTTGCATAAATTTTCATGTAGTTATGATTTCATCTCATGTTATACAATCGTATGGATGCTTTTTAAATAACCAAAAACTCTATCATTGGAATTTCCTCTTGTTGTAGATGTTGTTAGGCTATTTTAGGAAAAAATTATAATAGATCATAAATTCCTTTTCCAAAAATTTATAATAGATCCTAAATTCCTTTTAGTTTTAATCCTCTATAAAATTTGTTTTTGGCTCCCAAATCTTCTCTTCTCACCCCCTCCAACTTCTAACACCTTCCAACTACATTATAGTATTCTATAACTCTCTAGTTCTTTGAGCACTTAGCAATGTTATTGTGAAGCTTTCAAAATGTCATTGGACTCCCCTCTCTTGGTATAATTTTTATGATTTCCTTTCTCTTATTTATTTTTTATTTTATTATCTTCTTGGCATTATTAGATTTTGTATCTCCTAATTCTCATTCATACACATGGATAATAAAAGACACATCTATTACTTTCCTTTTATAATTTTCATAATTTTCCTTAGTTTTAGATGCATATAGGATTAATAGCACATGAAATCTAATATATATTTTTAATTTAGTACTTATGGAGGTTAAAAGATTAAATTTGGGGCTTGACCACATTCATAGCTCCTAAGTAGTCACCCCTTTTCCCCTTATTATAGACACAAGTTGCACAATGGCTTTGTGATTTTATGTTCTCTTAATTAAACTATCCTTATTGATGGGTTGCATATATATTACCCTCTCTCATATTTCATTTATTTAAGCATATTTAAATTTAATTTTAATTCCTCTACTTTAGTCATATTACATAATAACTTGTTTATTACTTTTGTTGTACATTTTCTTGTAGCCTAGTACTATGTATATTTTGTAGATATAAGGCCTTTGTACAACATAAAAAAATTATTTACATAATAGACACTTGTGCACTGTACATACTAAACCATAACTATGTTTTAGTCTTTGAGTTATATTCATCGTGCAAAATTTCCTATCTACACCAATACATCCTATCTCTATATATTAACCCCTAATCTACACTAGTAATTTGGATTTTGAGTTGCAATGATATAAATTGCATTTTATACTCCTTTCCTTTCTTTGTACTTTCATCTTTTAACACAAAATATATTTTCCTTTATTCATTCTCCTAGATCTATTATATATAGTTGAATTAATATAGCTTCACATGCCTTATTAATTTTATGAATACACATTGTTGTTAAGGTAATTTAATTTACTTTGAGAAATAGGTGGTTTTTTTCCTTTTTCACATTGTTTATTCATCTTTAATAATTTAAAATAGTATATATAAGTTCTTTTCAAATTGAAGTAGCAACACAAAACAACTTAAAATAGAGCATATGGAAACACAAGATCATGTACACATCACTAAGATACATGAAGAAACCCTAAATGGGTGAAAATATATTTTTAAAAATTTTCTCCTCATGTACATATATTAATTAAGTAAATTGTCACAACATCTTTCTAGGTAATTGGATCCTTTGAAAACACATCTTACTCCATAACTTTTGTTCAATGCCTACAACTCAAAACCTTATCTTCTTCATTAGCACTTCTGCTTATAATAATAAAACATGAAGATTTCAACATGAGAAAATCCTTGGAAATTCCTTTTTAATAAAGCTATATTACATCCTCTATCCCTCCCAAAAAATATAGTGGAGGAACTATCTAAAAACCAAACATTTAAAATTCTAAAACTCTTTGAATTCTACATCCATCCCAAATAGAATGAGTTCCACACTCCTACTAGACTAGCAATCACATTTTCATGTAAGAAAAAACATGTTTGTCATGGCATCTAAATGATTGAAAAATTTGATAATTCATTCACCACAATTTATAATTCATTCCTCATAGTATATGAGCATTCATCATGATAGATGGCAATTGGTGAATTTTCCATTTCAAAATTTCTAATAGAGTTTGTAAACATACAACTTGAATTAATAATCATCAAGATGTTCTAAACCATCCATAATACTATCCAAACAACTCCACAAATAATCATGAATCAAGAAATCTCACCTTTTTGATGAAAAGAGCCTCCTAATTGTTTGCCAACTACTCAACTATAAATGAACTCCCCAAAACCCCACTAATCTATATTTTCACAATTTATTTTTTGGGCCACACCTTCTATTAAAAGAGGATTTTGGTCCCAAAATATTTAAGGACTCACCAAATATGGGAATATCTTCCCAACATATTCCTTTAAATCTCACTTGACCTTGCTTGAAAGTTATTCACTTAGTCCTATCACTAATATTTTCATCTCATCACACCTTGTCTTCCTCATGTACATTGTTGGCAACATGAGAATGATGTTGTATGGTGTTTTAATTAATGGAAACCCATTGTAGAAGTGATGGTATATTAGTATGTATATATTCCGAAGAAGACCAAGTGTTTTTGGGAAATTGGCTAAGTCCCAGACCAAGATAGTGATGTAACAGAGCATCAATTTTGTGGTCCGCATTGCTCCACACTACAATATCCTATTGAATGTGGTTTTGGGGTGATAATGGTACATATAGAAGGAGTCAATATCCAATTTTTTTGGGTTTTATATCTTTTACAATAGAAGATATTGATGAAAGAGTATTAGACTAAGCAGAGACATAGTTACAGTTGCAGAGTTCATGTTGGAATGCTTTGCATTCCACTATAGATGATCATTGTGTTGTGCGGATATCAAGAAGTGATTTAAGATGTTAGATGTGTGTGCACTCCATGTGTCAAGTAGTTTGGTGGTCCGCTTGTCAAGTTTTGGGATGAACAACTAGTTCATTCAGTTGTTGCTTCACCAATTTTGTTGTGTGGTATCAACTTAAGGATTTTGAGGTCGTGCGAGACTAAATTGTGTATGGATAAGAATCATAGGAGTATCTATAGGTCATTCTAACCTATCTTGGTGAATAACACACTTTAGCTACTTCTGCAAGGTATGCATGAGGGAGTTTTGATCCAACAGGTTATGAGGTCACACGTTTCATCTAATTAGGCGAACCTAATTGATGATATGATTGTTTGTATAATATACACATATATATAGAAGGTCAATTCATTGATGGTATGATGAGGTGTGTAGTGAAGTATGAAATGTGATATTGGTGATCTTGTGATTGTGAGGAATGAAGTGTGTAATTTCAGTTTTCTGAGCCTTACTAGAATTGTATCTTCAACATATAGAGATGCATTGTAAGAATTTCATATCCTAGAAGTGAGCCATCCTTTTGTATATCTTTTATAATTATGGAAGAAGTGATCTTCCTTGGGTAGTGACCTCTCCTATTTTCTAGATAGTGAGTCCTCTAGGTAGTGAGCCTCATGTAATCTAGCAAGCTTGTACCTGTTCATTGGTCAACCCTCACCATCATTGACCATTGAATTATGGAAGATTCATAGACAATGACTGATGCTAATGTAATTTAGAAACACCCCTATCCATCGCAGTTTTGATGCTGGTGTAAGCAGCTTCGACCTCAATAGACTGATTAGTCTGGTTTCCCAATGGGAGTGCCACTTCTTGATCTTATGTTTATACACCATATTTATTCCTAATAATAAATCCTCATACTCTGCAACATTGTTTGTGCAAACAAATTTAAATGATAATGAGAAATTGAAGGTTTTACCATTAGGCAATATGAATATTACACCTGCACCTAATCCTTCTTTAGAGCAAGCACCATTAAAGTACATAGCCCATACTCCATTTTCATCTGCTTGCTTCATCACCTCTTTCTCCATTGGTGCATGCTTTTTCTCTTGATCCTCTTCTAGTGACTCTTCAACCCTAAAGTTTTCAATGTCTACATCCACAAAATGAATGTTTTCTTCAAGCTATGTTTCTTCAATTAAATATTGGTGCAGGAGCACCTAGGTCATGAAATGCCTTTAGAAGGATAATTTGTCCAATTTGTAATGTTCAAGTCAAAGTGATGAGTGAAGGTCATGAAATGATGAATTTTAATGTAGTTGCACCATGGAATAAGTCACTGGGTTGTAAAAGTGGGAAAAATGCAGATAATGCAATATTGTCAAGAAAAGTTATCATAATGTAATTATGTAAACAAAAGAGCATAAAACAAGAAAATCAAGAAATCAAGGAATAGGAAGAGAAAACTCGGTGGAGGAAGTAGTTAGGCAGTTGGAAGTTGAATGGGAAATTTCCTTTTTGAATGTAAAAAGCTATAAAAACATGTACATGGCGAGAAAAAGCATATCTTGTATTCCATTTTCATTAAAAATCAATAAAATACCCCTGTTCAATTATTTTGAAAACCTTTTCTCTTCTTGTTTTTAGTTTACATAGTGATTCAAGCATTCTAAGCTTTGATTCTTGTCAAATAAAGAGTCTTCTTTCACTCTTGAAGGTTTTTAGAATTGTAAATTCAGTAATAAAGTAAATTGAACTCAGATTTTGAGTTTCGGTCTATAGATTGTTTTGAGAGTCATTTAAAAAAAATTAAGGCCCATCCCATCGATGAAAACCCAGTAGGAA
This sequence comes from Sequoia sempervirens, assembly GCA_007258455.2. Classification (NCBI taxonomy): domain Eukaryota; kingdom Viridiplantae; phylum Streptophyta; class Pinopsida; order Cupressales; family Cupressaceae; genus Sequoia; species Sequoia sempervirens. The sequence continues at coordinate 220,627 of VDFB02082994.1, forward strand.
GGTGGGATGGGATGAGTAGGATGTTTTACCTTGTATATTTTTTTGTGTAGATGTGTGTGTGTGCAGGGGTAAGCATGGAGATGAAAGACTTGCTGTGTTAATGGAGAAAATTTCAGTTTTCCAGTCAAAGTGGTTGGTTACTAGTATGACAGTGGAGAAATGGAAAAAGAATGGACTTGGTGATGATTCCAAAGGTCTTGGAAGATGTATTTAGTCATGTTCCAAGTGATGGTAGGATTCTTGGAGGACTGTAAGTGCTTCAGTCATGAAACCCTCCTTAATTTGTGCTTTTACACCCTATAAACAAGGGTTTAGTGGATCAGATTGTTTTTATGGTTTTCAGTCCCTACAAATGGTGAAATATTGAGTTCTAAGACATGCTTGAAGACTGTTCATGGTTGTTTTATGTTTTGAAGTTGTTTAAAAGGTGACTCCTTTGCAAAACAAGCCTATTTTAGTAGCCTTTTGACAATGTATAGTATGAGAAACTGGTAATTTATTTAAGGTAGATTGTTGAAAGCTTGTGTTATGTTGATGTGGGAAAAAAAGGGTCTTTGAATATGTATTTGGTTCTTGGTAATTGCTTCTGATTTGTGAGATTACCCGATCTAGGGTCAAGAGTCCTAATAGACAAAATAGTGTTTTGTTTGCATAAAACGTGGAACCTTGATGTAGCAAAGGTAATTATGTTTGGATCTATGATCAACTTGTTTGTACAGTGGTATTAGAGGTGCATCAATGCCTAGGTAAAGGTTGAGGGGCATATTTTGATAATGTGGAGGTTTGGATTTGAGAACTCAATGTGCTTAATGATGTATTTAAGCAAAGTCTGGGTAATATGATGAAACAGTGAATGGAATGGTTATATTTGTTGGAATATTGTCTTTTGGATATTGTTACAATTTTCTCTATGTTGTACAAGGTGTATTTGTTGTTTTGGATGTCTTGAGCAGAGATAGAGCAAGGTGAAAAGTTGTGTTTGGTTGCTAGAAGTAAGGTATCTGCTAAAACAATGACACAATAATAGGATATTGGTCTGATTTCATTAAAGATATGATGTATACAGTAATTTGATGTTTTGATATTGGGTTAACAACAATGAAGCATGGTTTAGTTGTCTTGATTTCCTTGGAGGATGAGTATTTTGGTGAATGCTTAATGATGTAATTTGCTGAGTTTGTGAACTTGATGAATATTGTAAAGAAGTTGTATAAGTTTTGAAGAAAAAGAAAGTGAATCAAGAATTTGATCTTCTCCTGATTCTGTTTGGGATTGAAATCCCTTGAAGAAATGGTGTTTTTTATGATGCTTTGCATCAAATATGCTAATCTTGGTTCCCTGAATAGCTTCACTTCTTTGCCATCAATAGGGATTATTGCGTAGGACATATCCAGTTGCATATTGCCTCCAAAATTAGAAAACCATCTTCTAGACAAAAGCATACCATAAGTGGGAGGGATGTCCACCACAATTATACACATTATAAATTCCTTATCTAGAAATGATGCCAACCTATAAGACACTTCCTTTATGATTCCTATTACAGGAACCTCTCTAGAGTCCATGGTATAACACTTTTTGTATGCTTTGGTAACTTTCAATCCTAATGCTTGCATTATCCTAATTGGAATGATATTAGAAGATGCTCCTAAATCAATCATACAATTTTTACTAACTTATCATCAATGATTAGAGTCACATAGAAAGGGTCCACCTGATTAGGGCATGCTGCGAGCATAACACCTAAGAATACTTGAGGGGCATCATTGCTAGTCTCCCCAACTTCTTCTTTTGAATTCATTTTACTCATTTCAGGTTGAGTAACCACCTTCTTCTCATTAAAGGATGTAGTTACATGATTGATAAGGGAAACTACTTTGTCTTTAAGTTGCTCAATCCTCATCATCTTGAGGAGAGGGACTAATAATTTTACCCGTGACAATAATTTGAACATATCAACTGGGTTATATTTGGGAACACCATATGTTGCCACAAGGCTCTCTTCAAATTGACATTTTTTCTACTTATATTTTTATCCAACTTTAGTTTCATTCTTTTTCTTTTCTTCTTCAACCTTCATCTTTTGGCACTTGGCTTGAATCAATGGGGAAACCACTTTTTCATCAATGTGCACTGCTCCATATTTCTTTCAACATACTTTGGTGTTTTTTTCCTTAGGCTCTTCCTTTTTCTTCTCTTTTCTATGTTCCTTGATAAATATACTACTCTCTTCACCTTGGTCACTATTCACAATCTTATTTCTCAAGTGGTAGTTTCTTTTGAAGTAAGCAACCGCAACAATAGTTAATTCCTTGATCTCTTCATCTGATGGTCTCTTTAAGGTCACATTAGCTTCTTCTATTTCAATAGTATTCACAATGTAATTATCTTCATCATCTTCCTCAGAGAAAACCTACTGATGGTATGCATTTTCTATATGCCTTTGATTGTCTATATCAACCTCATTTTAATCTTCACTAGAGGAACATTCATCATCAACAAACAACATGTTGACCTCCCCATCTTGCTCATGAGGCAAATCACAATCACCACATTCATTTTACTCTTCTCCTAAAGATTGTGCTACTATACATCGGTGAGGTGAATGGGGTAGTTGACATGCTATACACCATGGAGTATCATCTATAAAATTTACAAAAAAATTCTTCAATGGATTTGGAGTTTCCTTGCTCTGCACATTTTTATGATTATTAACTACTGGCTTACCATAATGCCAGTTTGTATTATAAGGCTGATCATGTAGTCTTGGTGGTCTTTCATTCTTTTGAAAATTTTACTTCTCACTTGTCAATCCCTTTTCATTCTTGGAAATATTTAAACATAGGTCTTTCAAGGCACTCATAATTGTTGATGGGTGTTTTTTCACCTTCTCAACATAGACAAGCACAAGTGCAATGTCTCTCTTGAAAGGTAATTTCTGCAATTGAGTTTTAGAAATTACCCCAAGGTCTCTCGGGTGTTAGGTCATGACAATGCTTGGAATAGTTCAGTTGGTTGATGTGATTTCTTGGTAATCACAAGGAGGCCTTTGTGGTTCACAAAGCATGGGAAGTTGGGTCTACAAATGGAGTTTCAAAGTGTTGGAAATGAATGAACAGTGGCTGCCCACTTAGAACAACAAGCTAGAACTCACTTCAATCACCAATTTTGGCATTGTTATGGTATTTAGAATCCTATAGTAACAAAGGACTGAAAGAAATAGCAAAAGAGGAAAGGGTTAACAGAGTTATTCTAATTCTAAGCTATGAATGAATAGTAACAATATAGGATGCTACAGTAGAAAAACTCCCATAAAATTGAGTTTTTCTTGACCAAGAGACACCTACAACTACACAAAACCAATGCAATCTTCAAAGGTTTGCATATTTTCAAACCATTCATTCACCATTCAGCCTAAACAAACAGTTGAAATAAGGTGCAACATAAAAGAGAAGCTCAGACTAGCTTTACAAAGTGATCTATCATCAATAAACCACAACAAGCATGAGCTAGAAGTGAATCCAATACTATAACAACAACCACCATTAAATACATTCAAGAAACTAACAAACTAAAAAGAACATGGAGGTTGAATCATACATACAAAAGGATAAAGCTCAAAGAAACCACCCAAAATAATGCAATGCTTCCTTCTATTGCTGCAAAATGCTTCTTACAACAATTCACCACCACTTACAAATGAGGAGCAAGCCCTTATTTATAGTTTTCCAAAAGTGAAATGAATGGCTAGGATTGATTTATAATGAATGGCCTAGATTTGTTACATCCTAGGTTTTCACCTACCCCCAATATTTCACAATATAAAAACATACTTTTATCTTTTCTCTATTTTGTCCTGTAGTCTATTTTGTCTTTTAGCTATTGTAACTATTTTTTCTTCTAGCTGCCTTTACACTATAGCTGAAAACTGCTGAAATCTATCTTTTTGTTGATGTGTTTGCAACATTTCTTCATTGAATCAAGTAGATCCAATTGCAGATTTGTGTCACTGAGAAGTAGATATGTTGCTCCTAATCCTGGTGGACAACTCTTTACCATCATCATTTGTATAGAACAACTTCCTCTTGCTCTTAATTCTAGTGGAAAACTCCCCGATTCTTCGATGCTGACCATTTTGGTAACCTTAGATCTTCATTGGAATATTTCATATGTGATCCTTTGCAATACAACATCTTTTGTATTAGGGTTGACCATCACCCTTTGCTTGAATTTATCAATGTTCACGTGCCCAAGGTCTATGCCTGAGACTATGTCCCAGGTGGAGGAGAGCTTGGAGGTGCACTCCACCACATGGAACTGACACTTCATTTGTTCCTTTTCTTCCTTTCCCCTTGGTGTTCTTGCAGGCTTCTTTCTTTGTCACTCTTTCCCATGGGCTTCCCTGATGATTGCTCAATAGAATCCATAAATCATGCACACATGGAGTGCAGTAAGTGCATTGATATATCAACAGGGAAAATGTCAGTTAAATCATGTAAATTCATAGTTAGATCCATTTGTATACCCTTAGAAGATCATGACATTCATCATTGTTAAACATTTGGAGCTTGCTTGGGTCATTTATGCAAATGCGGGTTCAGGGGTGCGGGTTTCCCCTGGGTGAAAGCCGTCAGAAACAGTTTGGAGTAGGGAAGCGTTGAGATCATGGAATCTTGCAGATAGCCACCCACAGTAGAAATTTCGTGTCGCTTGATTGATGAGAAAATCTCCCATGGAATGATTAGACACGTGTGAAAATTGGCTATGAGGTGCTCGAGGCTGCAAGATTAGGCTTTAGTACAATTGCGGGTTTGAAGGATGTGGGTGTTGTGGGGGGGAAGGACATTAACACTTGGTCGTTAAATACAGGTGTTGGATGGATGGCCCCCCACATGCAGAGTTTTTCATAGTGGAACCTGCATGGTAAATTTCCTTCATGAGTTCGCTTTCTTTTTAAGTTGGAGGTTGTGGACCTCAGAGTCGAGCAATGTGGGTTTTGGGCAATGGAGGAGTGCTAAGCACTTGTCGTTAAGGAACAACTTTAACAGGGCAGACTTTCGACTGTGGCAGCCTGCATCGATGGACCCGTTGGAGTGATTTGCTCAAAAGCTTGTGACTTGATGTTTTAGGACTGACAGTGGCGAAGGTGGGCCCGAGGTCTGCATGGCGGGGGGACGTGTGAGATTTGTCGTCAAAGATCGATGGTGAAATGATGACCACCTGCATGGAAACTTCCTCAAAGCCACAACTCTTAGCACTTTTGAGTTTTTTCAAATTAAGCACATGAAAGATGCATTATAAGGGTGCCTAGACCTATTCCTCAATGATTTGACCCCTTTTGAAAAATGTAAAAATTTGGAACGTGGAAGCTGTAGGGTCTGGCACCGTTAAAAATGACATTCCACACATAGGAACCTGTGGATGGAAACTCGCACACGAAAACCCATGGATAGAATTCCGCACACGAAAACCCGCAGACAAACTTCTACACATGAAAACCCACGGATGGAAACCCACAGATGGACTTCTCCACATGAAAACCCGCGGACAGAAACCTGCAGACAGCAACCTGTAGTGAAATCCCCGCAAAGTTACAAAACTTAGTAAATTTGAGATTTTCAATTTTAGCACGTGGGAAAAGGGTTAGAAAGAGTGTCTAGACATATTTCCTAAATATTTGAATCATTTTAAAAAATACAAAAATTTGGAATGTAGAAGCTGGAGGGTCCAGAGCCATAAATAAAAAATGACATTCCGCACACAAAAACCCACACAAAAAAACTCGCAGACAGTGACCCACATAGAAACCCAAAGATGGAAACCTGCACACGAAAACTCATGAACGACAACCCGCACATGGAAACCCGCGAACAATGACCTGCAATGAAATTTTTGCAATTTCTTAAAACTCAAAAAAGCCTTTGCAATTCACTTAGGCATCACAAACACATCCCAAATCCATAGGCAACTTGCCCCCAAAGTCAAAAAATGAAGGAAAAAGTGAAGCAAGCGAGAAGGGACCAAGCCAGCAGGAGCAAGGGAAAAATTAAAAAAAAGGGGGTCCCTAGCTTTGGCGGGGCGTGTGTGCAAAATATGTACAACAATAACATTATCCATTTTATCTTCAAGGGTTGATTCTTTCTCATGATGACCCTTAGGTTTCTTCAATTTTTTTACATCATCTCTCTTTCCCACTTTGACAGAGGCTCTTCTGTTATTCTCAATGTGTAATGCAGTTCTAAAGGCCTCTCTTAGATCCCTCATATTTTTACCTCTTAACAAATACCCCATCTTAGATTCAAAAGAATTGCAATAAAGGACTAGACAGACTTGTTCATTTGGTCTCAAATTTGTAGGAACTCTAAACATTCCCTTCTGAAATCTAGTATTAAACTCAAAGACCATTTCATTATGCCCTTTTGAGATACTATTAAGTTCATTGAGCATAAACCCAGGGTTAGTCTTGTCCATGTATATTTCTCTGAACACTCTCTTGAATTCCTCCTAAGACCTTATACTTTCATTAGACAAAAAATTGTACCAATCTCAAACATCTTCAGTCAATGATTACATTAATAAATTCATCATTACATCTTCATTCTTAATCTCAAAATCATCCATCATATTATTGAAAGACCTCAAATGGTCTTCCCTTGATATGGCATTATTCATAAAAAATTTGACAAGGACATTTCTGATATCAATTGGAATAGGATTAGAGTAACCAGGGATCCCATGAAAGTATAAATGTCTATACCTTTCTTATTGAAAAGGCCTTCTAACAAACTAATATCATTGATGATATTGTTTCCCAACATTACCCTACCCTACAGTGTTTTGATTTCCTTGATTTGCATTATTCCTTCCAACATTCTGGTTTCCTTGTTGACTTGCATTAATTCCACCAAACTAAATGTTGACATTCCCTTGGTACTGAGAAGATTGCCCAATTCCACTCATATTCTAAGGCTAAGAATGTGGGACAAACTGACCTACATGAGATGATAGATTCAAGAAAATAGTTGGGGTAGGTTGGGATGTAGAAGGAGGTTGGTTTTGAGAACTAGAGGTTGCAAAATCTCCAAAGACCATATGAAGATTTTAAAAATTCATTTTTTCTTTGCAACTCAACATTGATAGCTAATTTCTCCATTCTCTCCAATTCTTTTTATAATAATTCATTCTCCTTCTATAACTTGAGATCTAATGGGTTAGGTATTATGGATGCATTAGACTTATGAGATGATGCATTCTCATTTATGCTTACTCCCTTGTTGCGATCTATAGGCTTCTTTCCTTTGTCTACAGGCTAGGAGAGGTTATTTATAGTGGAAGTAGCTGCTACTTTACTAGTAATAATATAACTTTTCCATGTGTTGGTATGAGTGTTTCCTATTGGAAAATTTAAATAATTCTTGCTAATTATGGGGGTAAGAATAGGACTACAAGATGAAGCAAGGGTAGAAGAAGGATTCTCTTGGCTTAGCAACTTCATTTGTCTAACTCTTCTCTTCAAATGGTCTCTCTCATACATAACATTTATGATTTTCTCCTCTCTTTCCTTTTCCTTCTTGATCCTCAACCCTTCAAGTCTCCAAGCCTCCTCTTGGAGTCCCAAGACTTCATGCAACAACTCATCTTCATTGAGCAAAGTAATATCAAAATATGAGTTTTCAAGAGCACTATCCATAAGATTTGAAGCATCCATGTGGAAAGCACGAGTAGGTGCTTTACTAATAGGATCACCAAACAAGTCATAACCTAAAGGATTGGATATTTTGGATGCTCCAAGGTTTAATCTTTGAGATTATGATTTAGCATCAAAATTATACTCCCAGAACTTCTCCCTCTATTGTTGTTCATTAGCTAAAGGATCTGAATGAGCTTGACTTTCACCAATAGGTTCCCTTAAAATTGAACCTTTCTCATTTGCAGAAGGCATTCCAAATTCAAACATTCTTTTCAAATTATCATTACTACTTTCGTGGGAATGTCTAGATCCTAGTGGAGGAGGAGAAACAAACTTACTTGTATTTGCATCCTTCTTCTTCCATGATTGTCGAGTTTTTTGTGGCAATTCACCCTTTAGCTTATGCTCGAGATTCTTCTTGAGATGTCCTCTGGTTCCTCTCGTGATCTTTGCAACTTTCTCAAACTTCTTCTTTCATTATTTAAAATATTTTGTACTAGAAAAGGAGACTCAAAGTCACCATCCAAATGTATGGGAATTTGAAAATATTTTCACAATTCTTAGAGAAAATTGCAAATGTAGAGACAATTTGGACAAATCCTAAGATAGATTGCAAAGCAATTCACACAAATATGTGAATAAGACCAAAATTTTTGGATGAAAGACTTTAAACCAATAAATGATGGTATACTTTGAAGAACTTAATGTGTATGACCTTGAAATTCTATGACTCTGAAGATAGTTGATCTGTAACTAGAGATTTAGCAAGTTATTCCCTAACAGAGTCACCAATCTCTTGGTGGCTTGGATGGGTAAAGTATATCTCACAATTATCAACCTCTTGTTACAATTCAGACTTAAAACTTTAATGAATCTTTATCAGATGATCTCTAACCATAATTTCTTAAGTTTAGTCCCCATTAGAGTCACTAATCTGTTGGTTTTTTTTAATTCCCAACAAGATTCTCACAAGTAATCTATATGATTTCCATTCCTAATGATCAATAATTGGAGGGATTGGCCAACGACTAGGAGAAAGTTGGATAAAACTTTCCCTCTTCACTTTGGGCTCTACAAAACCTGGGAGGGTGATCCCTCACAATATTTGAAAGATCTCCTTTTCCAATTACTTGAAATATTGTAAATAGTAGATGTGTTCTCAACAAATTTTCTTGAGGATTATGAAAAATTCAAAGATCAAGCCAGGAAGATTTGCTTGATGATTATGAAAATTAAAGGATTTGGAAACATCCTTTAAGAATTTTAACAATTCATAATAGGATAACATAAGATGTGATGCAATCAAGGTAGGAGGATCCAATTAAGGACTGTCTAGCCTTGCAGCCTAAATTACTAACTCCGTGATCATAACAGACCCATCTTGAAGTCACGACTGTATATTTATGCATTTGGGTATTCATTCCTTGAGGGTTTTCTTTCCCTGTAAACACTTGGGTTATTTGACCTCATTTTCCTTTGTAGATGGCACCCTTGAGATATTCTGCATAGTAGATGATCATCTTTTGTTGCTCTGATAAATGCTCATTATCATGATTATGCTATAGCTGAAACTATACATTTCTCTCATAATTGTATTTTTGTTGTTATGTGCTATTCTATCATTTTGTCCTTATTTCCATGCATTGAAATGTCCACAAAACAGTGTAATAAAGAACTCATCCTCATGAATTGATGACTCACATGCATAGTCATAGAGAGTGACAACCATCAAGCATATTACCTCGACTGTCCCTCTTGATCTTGACTTATGGTATTGCCACAGTGATTTATGTATTAAATATTTCTAGCCATTCACTGTCAACCATAACCATATTTACTTTTAATGTGGTGTCTATCAACTGAACTAAATTATTGCATCTTTCACCATCAGAAAAATAGAAACAAATATATTTCCTCAATCATACTAGATCACTTCCTTGGTTCAATTACATTATAACTATAATGACTATTGATCAGGCTTTCTTCACAGTCCATGTAAGAAATTATTGAACCTAAACAGATAATAGCTAAGAAAAAAGAGGATTGTCTTTATGCTTCCCATTGTGTTAAATGATCATAGGTTACCTTCAATGGACTACCCTTCCGGTAGATTCAGCACTGCATTTTTGAAATAGACTGTCAATTTGGATTTGCTTATCTATACATTTGATTGACTTTAATGGAAATGATGATCATTTGACTTATCAACACTGAATATAAAATCCTCGTACTGTTGTTTCTTTAAAAGTGTTATCTTTTGCAACAATGCTAAAATAAAGCTTTGAATAAGGTACTTTTATTTTTCTTATATCATGATGTTGTTCCACTTATAGCAAACATGCTTTTCTTCAAATTGTTGCATACATATTTGTATGATTTGTCTGTGAATTATACTCTTGATGGGCAGTATTACTTTTCTGAGGCTGTCTTTGATTGTATATACGATCATACATGATTCAAGATAAATCAGTGGCCTTTTCTGTTTGATAATTCTTTTCAAATGATGGGTGGAGGAAGACTTGCAATATTTGTTTCCATCATAATGAATTGAAGGCTGCTTTTATGAGTTTCTTAAATGGAGAATGACGATTATTTTTATTCCATACTGTTGTCCCACATTATTGTTTATGAGCTAGGCTCAACCCTTGTGGGAGCCACATTTCTCACCACTCATAACAATATCTGTTATACACGTATCTGCACATTTAAACAAACAAGTTAGCAAAATAATTGAAGGTGAAAACTTCCATTGAACTTCATGCTTTCTTTTGAACAATGAAATCATCTGATGGATGCTTGATCGAATGTGCATTATATTTCTGTTGGTAGTGTAGGCATAGGATAGGATATGATTTTTCATTGCTTAGAGACCATCTCTAATACCACATTTCATCATATTTGCAGATCCTTTTGGAGCCTGGAGTTGGATCAATTCGAAAGCACAACACAACAACTGAAGACTTTAACGTGAAGACGATTCGTCATTCCAGGCAATGACGAATCACCTTCTATCTTATGCTCATGTTATTTTCAGTTGTATAGTTTACATTCTTTTCTTGTATCCATCATTTGATTATAAAAATCAAATTAGTTACCCCCGCGGCTTGTGCGGGACTTTAGTCTTTCCAATATGAATAAAAAACAACATTATTTTATGCAAAATTATGAGTTTTTCTATTACAAACATTTGCATAATCAAATTTTGAAATTCAATGAATACTTTTAGCAAAAAATTTGCACCTTTATGTAATGAATGCAATTCAGCTCCACCTATTTTGAGTTGTAGCTAAAAATAGGTAACATGAACCTATTACTCTAATACCAATTGTCAGCACATGTTTTTTGTTGCATCAAAATATCAATCTATCAATGCTCGATACAAATGATAGAGACATGGATTGCACGAGAAGTGGTTAGTCCCTTGTCATGTATCCTAAGGAGAGAGCTGATAGGAACAAGTACCTTTGCATTACCAATGACAAACTTCATTAAGTGCCTTTGTGTTACCAATGACAAACTTCATTCAATAAACACCATGAATGAATCAATCACCAAACACCACAGAATGAACACAAGTACCATTGACATCAATGACAAATCAAATGAATAAAACTCCATCAACCTTTGACATCAATGACAAAGATCAACATCATATCCATGTATTCAATTGTATTGGTAGAATTGATGCTCATAATACCCATCAGGATAGGGTTTGGTAAGAGTTCGAGAGTCTGGTAGTGTTAGGAATTTATCCTTTAATAATATTTTTAGCATAGAAGTGTAAGAATCTGATAACTTAATTTGTAAAACGTTGATTGCAGTTGAAGCTCTTGTTGTTAGACATAAAGACCATGCTTGCAATGAACTTGTTTTTACCATACACCAATACTATAGACTGACCCTCTGAATGGGAGCACGAGGAAGATCCACCAAACTATGCAACTGTCTACTGGTATTCTCATAGCACAACACATAGATGTGCAAAAGAAGGGTATTTCATTAAAGCAAATTTTTCCTACCAAGGCCTTTATAGGTTTTTGACAAAGACCTTTTGAACATCCAAGTAGGGTAAAGGATAAGAAATTTGTGAGAAGAGTGCTTGATAACGAGTGATAAAATTAGTTATCTTCTTGTTGTCCCCTTGCTTACATTGAACAAGATCTGAAAAGGTCATCTTTGATCTGATATTAGCTTGGAACTGTCAGAGAAATTGATTTACTAGTTGATCAAATGAAAAGATGGAATTGTCTAGTAAAGAACAATACCACTTGAGGGAAGTATCCTTAAGAGACCTTGGAAACAACTTAGTCATTAAAGCATCATGGTGAAATAAATCTATGCACATGGCATTGAAGGCCGAGACATGCATTTGAGGATCTCCTTTACCACATATTTCTCAAACTTTGTAATCTCCATCCCTTGAGGGATAAGAGTATTTAGAATTTATATCAACAAATGAATATGATGGAAGAAGAGTTGAAATATTGACTATGAAGTAGTATTGGACAATTTCACCAATTTATTCTGCATTTGACCTATGTTTTGTAATAAGGCATTCAAAACAGGGTCGAAAGATGAAACAGGACCAGTAGACTTGGCACCATAGCCACTAGAGCCACCAACCCTCATTCTAAAAGATCCCCCACCACTAGGACCAGTATGGGTTCCAAAAATACCACCAAGAACATTAGAGCCAATAAATTTGAAACCTAAGGATATCTTTTTTACCTTAACGATGAGGGGTACTTGAGGAATAGTGGTAGTGTTGATGGACGAGCCGATCTCGGCCATGTACATTGACACCTTGGGAATCAAGACTTCTATCTGTCTTTCAATAGTCTCGGATCCAAGTTCTTGGGAACCACCAGACCTAGGGTTGTGTGTGGGGACATGAGTGTATACTATGTCGACAAATCCCCAAAGGAATTCAAGACCTACCCAGTCCTTATCCAACATAACTCTCAAGTCATTAACAATAGAAACCTTAGTTGTAACCCTTTCCTTTCCTAAATAATCCCTAAACTCTGAAATCCTTTTGTTTAGGACTAGAAGTTATTCTACTAGAATTTTGATAGCCTCATCCTCTTCCACAGATGAACCAGAAGAAGAAGCAGTGAGAGTAAGAATGCGAGGGTCTTCCCCAAAGGGACTAGAGAAACTTGTATTTGTTCTAGAGATCAATTATTCATGGGTAAGACCTATAGTGACCTTTGTAAAATCATCTCTAAATGTCGTACGCTTCTTCTAACAATGTTCCCAAAGGTTGTAGATTGATTTATAAAGCTCATAAAGCTTTACAACATGCAAATTTGCAACACACTCAAGACGTAGGAGAAGAATTCCTGATACAAAGAAACTGAAACTAAGGGTTCACATCAGGTTCACCAAAATGTAGAGAGGGGGGACCCGTCACCCCTAGGACTCTAGGTCATAGGAGAGCCTCAAGGAACATGCTACCCTAAACTACCTCATATTTTCTAGATAGATCTAAAAGGACAAAGTGTTAAGGTTGAAAAGGAAGTGAAAATAGCCTATCACTTTCCTTCTACTAAAACTAGATGTTCACAAGGTTAGAAGAGTCGATTTCCAAGGTTTGGTTTTCTACCCAAATAGTTGATTTTCTAAGTAAAACACCATGGATCTTGGACTCTAGCACAACACACTGGTGTCTCAGGGATGCATTGGCATCCATATGAATAGGGGTCCATAAATAGACAAAAACATAAGGAACCTACTAACTGCTTGACTATGTGATGCTTTATGTTTTGAAAAAGAATAGAAAAGTACAAAAATAACAAATACAACAAAAGAAACACTAGAAATAAGCTATTGCAAAAATGATGAAGAGATAGGGAAAATGTACCATTTCACCTGTGAGTTGATTCTTCAAGTAGCTCCACTCAAAAACACCTACACACACTAAAATAAGAAAAATGTTGGGTTGTGTTCGAGTTCTTCCTTAGTCAGACCCTTATTTTGGTGTTCCCACCTCCATAGGCAGATTGATAGCCACAAAGTGTAGAAAGCAATAAAGAAAATAGAAAGGAAATAGTATTGCTAAGTAGAGAGCACAAACAACTAGAATGCTACTCACTAAACTAGATGCAAATGGACAAAAAATAACAATATCACCTTCTCAACTATGAGCACTCAAGGCTAATAGTAGAAGGAAGAAGCTTGATGGTCCTCCAATGGTGATGGTTTTGCAACAAGAACATGGTTTTGGAGCCAAAATGAAGAGCTTGCAGCCAAGAGAAGTGGTGTAGAAGTACAAGAATGAGAGTAGAATGAGCTCGCATGCAATAGAGAGTCCAAGAAAGATCTAGAGAGGTGAAAGAATGGGAATTGATAGATTTGAATTGGAAAAAGGGAGGTAGAAGGGTCAAATTTTGTTAGTCAAGGAGGCAGGAGACGTTACACTTTGCACCCAATAGGAAACATAACATTTCTGCAAAATCCAGGGGCAGGAATCCTGTTAGGATGGAAGCGCAACGTGCTGAAATCCGCACGACACACTCGCATCCCTAAAAGAGATTCCTCCATCGATGCAAAACGACATGGCCAAGTGGATGGAGCAAGGTGGCGGCAGTGAAATTGCATCATCGGGTTTACATTTTCTAAGGTAGGGGTGATGAAATGGGGAATTTTCCTAGGGGTGCAAATTTGCGCCATTACATTTCTATTTTTCTTTAGAGTTCCTATATATGTAAATATTATTTCTAACCAAAACTTTCCATGTTTTAGGCCCATCAATAGCCTTGATAATCCATTTTTCTATGAATATAATTCTATTTTAAGGTCTTTTAAATACATACCCACAAATTCTTTGGGAGACAACACCATCTCCATGCCAAAATTTATCTTTTTTATTATGTTTACCATCATAATACATAAATTACTAACCATTTTTTATATTTTCTATACTTGAGTGCTTCTAAAAATCCAAGTAAAGGTATAGCAAATGCCAAATAAAGATAAAACTTATGACATACCTGCACCCCACCTATTGGGGAGAAAGAATATTCCTATCATTTTCTATTTTCTATTTTTATTTTCTTGTACACCTATTACCACATATCTTTGAGTGAAACCTCAACAATAAAAGGTATAACTAGATATTTTATAATTTTACTTAGCTCATCCCATTCACAAAGCCCATTAGATGCAAACCAAGAAGGTAGGGAATCATTGTAGCTAAGTATAAAAGATTTATTGGAAGAAAATTTTAGGGCAAAAAAAACATAATATAACTTAAACTTTGTCATCAAATTATCAAATTTCATTCATTAAGATCAAGAATAAGGCAATCTCATTTACAAATTAGATATTTAATAATTCACTGCTACTAGGGAGAGATAAACATTTAATTAGAGGACCAATATTAGAGTTTATTAACATGTATTAAATAGCCTTTGATGTTATACCAAAAAGAGAGTGGGGTAGTGGACATTCTTGTTAGATGCATAGGACAACTAAGAGGAGGGTTGAATCAGTTGTACATTAAAAACATTCAATTCCTCATCAACAATTAAACCCTTGTTAGCCCTTAAATCCTTATCATGCTTTAACAGAATTTAAACATATGAAACATTAATGCAAACACACCAAACACATAAGAACATCATATTTATGTGGAAAACCCAAGAAGAAAAAACCATAGCGAGGATTAATTAACATATATATGAATAACACTAAATACAATTAAGCTCACTACCAAGGGCTCACTTCCTAGAAAAAGAAGGGCTCACTGTCGGGTGGCTCACTACTAAGAAGAAAGAACAATAGAAGAAACTGTTACGAAGATATTCGCTATCTTAGAGCAACCAAAAAATCCACCATTGCAACTCTATGCCATCTGCAACCGTCAACTCACTGCCTCCAATAACTTCAAGCATACTATAAATGTAGACACCTTCTACTCACTACATCCAAAGTCATAGATATTTAAGCTCGCACTTAGATCATTTCCTTTGATCATATTCACATCATTCACTCACTACACAAAATCCCCAACAACTCACCTTTTATTTATACCATTTGCAACCTAAACAATCTCAAATAGGTCAGCCTTAATGAAACATATGCACCTCAAATGTGCATCACCAAATAGGTCAGTAGCAAACACTTCCATAGTGGAAAGAAGTGAAGGAAAACCACACCAAGGGTTAAATATGACCCAAATCTACATCACCACACTACTCAACACATCCACAATCTAGGAGGTACCTCCGTAAATAGCATTAGCATGTCGGGTCGACCAAACCTAAACTAACACTATAAGCAACCACATACACGCTTGTCTAAGTCACATGGACCACACAATAACACTTCAAAACATCCACAAAACATCTTAGAATAGTCCATCATTAGAATATTCTGCAACTTTGCCACAACCACCTGAAATTGAGAACACTGTCATTTTGTGCATCCAAACACACCGCCACAACACACAACTTACTAACCAACCTTGAGGAACACCTCAACACCTAAAACATGATGGGAAGGAATTTATAAACAATATAATCACATTCCCAAATATGCAAGACAAGAAACCTTACTGTGGAGAAATGTAGAGCAATCTCATTTCTCCTAGACAACCTTCTACATAGACAAATAAACTGTCTAACATAACT
Organism: Sequoia sempervirens; assembly: GCA_007258455.2. Lineage (NCBI taxonomy): Eukaryota > Viridiplantae > Streptophyta > Pinopsida > Cupressales > Cupressaceae > Sequoia > Sequoia sempervirens. The sequence continues at coordinate 236,950 of VDFB02082994.1, forward strand.
TCCACAACAAAATGATCTAAAAACTAAAAATTTGGATATAACACGTCTGCACACCATTGATCATCATATCCAAACCACACAAGCATATCTTCAACCATGAATAAATTTAGAGCACATCACTGAACACACCTATGTCACACTACACACTCTTTTATTCAAATTTTCTCAAAAGAACTTGGAAACCAAGTGGACCAATTGCATCAACAACACCAGCACAACACCTTCTCATCATAACTACAACATCTATAATACCAATGATCTCTACATCTACAATATCTATTCAATGCCGCACTAGAGGTTGACATCAGTGACAACACTAAAGACAACATAGTGCAACACACTTACTATTGACATCAATGACAACACTACACCAATCTTCATACTGGAGGTTGAAATCAATGGCCAACTGTTTATATCAATGAAAACACTAGCAATATACTTGTAACAATCTCCCCCTTTGTCATTGATGGCAACACCAACTCTAAAAAATCATCAACAACAAAAGTAACTCTGCAATAAGCAACACTCCCCCTTACTAGGGTACACTTCACTCTCTCTCTTTTATCTTTGTTCTCCAGACACCATTCTCTTTGCAATCTCTCCACCTATCTAAGGAGTTCTTCAACCATTAATTTCCCCTTTGACATCAATTCTTTCATTGTGTTTATTAGACTTCACTCTCCCCCTATGACATCAATGGAAAAAGGAAAAAAACTCACCTTTGACATATCACCTGCATAGAGTTTTTCTTTTCTTTTCTACTCTCCCCCTTTGAAATCTGCATACATTACTTTAACACCACTTGCATATTTCTCTTTAGGATCCACTAGCAAGTAACTGCTCTCTCTCCATTACACTTATCCATACAACTCTTACTACTTGTACATTCTGGACTACTCATTCTTCACTTCTTCCTTTACTTCTTGCACACTCCCCTTAGGGACACAAGATATGTTCCACTTGATTTCTCCGATCAAGAACACTACTACCTACTCTCCCTAAGAGGTATCCTTCAACATCAATCTAGGATAAAAAATGTATCTCGAATGCTCACCTAGATAGATGCACCAACTTATGCATCTAGTTGAAAGGAGGGACAATAACCCCTAACTTCTGTAAGAGATACTCAAAAGTATCTTTAGGAAGAGATTTTGTAAATATATCTACAACTTGATCCTTTGTAGGAACATACTCCAACTTCACCTCAATCTCTACAAATTTCTCTCCTAGAAGTGATACCATATAGAGATATGTTTTGTTCTTGAATGCATAATCAAGATTTTTGAAATGTTGCTAACACTTGTATTAACACATAAGATAGAAATAGGTTTATCATATGATACTTTGATATCCTTCAATGTTTGCTTCATCCATAACACCTATGTGCAACATGATGCTGGTACAATATACTTTGCCTCTATAGTAGATAATGATATTGAATCCTGCTTCTTACTCAACCATGAAACCAATCTGGTTCCAAGAAAGAGAACACCTCCACTTGTACTTCTTCTATCATTGTTTTTTTTTATGCAAATAAACTATACAAAGTTTAATCCAGAAAAAATAAATCTCATTAACTTCTCTATCCTCATTCAACTTGTTCTTGAAAAACCCATTTAGTTCCTTTCACATTCTTGTTTGCTGGTCTTGGGACCAGTTCCCATGTCTATTTTTTCTCAATGTGCCTTAGTTCTTCCATAGCATTGATCCAATTTTCATCCATGCATGCTTTAGTAACTATTTTAGGTTCTATTTTAGAAAGTAGACAAAAATTTACATGTTCCTCTGCTAAAGAAACTTTTCTTAGATTGTGAGCACACCTTTTCTCTTATCTCCAATTATTTGATCCTCAAAATTATTTTTCTGCATATACTTAGGAGTCTTAGGGTTCTTTTATGGAGCTTCTTGCTTGTCCACTAGCATCTTTTTTCCTTTTTCTTCTTCTTTGCAAAGGGGTTCATCAGATTCATACCCTTCTATCAACACTAAGCTCTTGATGCAAGAGCATCCAGTGGTGTAGGGGAAATCTTGCATCACCCAAAAAATATTTTTCCTTATTTTCTTTAGTTTTTTGAGTCCCATTGTGACACTTAAGGGGTGTAAGACAGTCAAAAGTCAGAAAAAGGTAAAAACCAATCACTTACTATTTTTAGTAAGTCAACCTAAATGGGATCATATGGGCCTAAAAATTTACCTCAAGGATTGAAATTCAAAACTATATATATTCGATTGCAAAAGAATCATCTCAATACCTTGTACCGTTTGGGAGATATTAAAGTTTTCATCCCAATAAATTTCTCTAATGCAACTTCAAATTCAAATTTGAAAACCTTAGAAGCCCTAGAAAAACTCAAAAAATGGATGAAATGACTTTCAGGTATTTCAAAATTGTAGATCTCTTCGAGAGATTTCTAACAATATATTATAATAGAAAATCAGACACCCAAGTCAAAATTTATGGCTTTGAGAAGTTGTCTCACTAAAAAGGGAATTTCAATAAAATATCTTCCTAAGCAGGAAATCAAATGGCTGGACTTCTGGCACCAAAAAGAGGGAAAGTTACACTTTTTAGAATATTCTAAGGTGGTTATTGGTGTAAAATAAATGGTTGAGTGGAGGTTATGGGGTTGGCTCCATTAGGGCAAATTACGACTCTGAATAATAGATTTTCTTTTCAAAGTTGATTTTTGTTGTAATGAATCAAGCCCATGTGGCTATAGCATTGTAATTTATGAATCTATAATTTCATTTTCTGAAAGTAATGGAAAGTGAGTTATATTTTGTCCTATATCTTTTGTGTTGATATCTACTGTTATGTTTTGTGTGGGTTTCGGGTGGTGTAGCCCTCGTTAGCTCTGATGTGATTCTTCATCCACTTTGACACTTGCACTTTCAATTATCTTATTTAGTCTCTTGTTGTAGGTACCTATATTCCTTTCTTTTTGTAGAGTATCTAAGGAATATTCCTTCATCTGATCTTGCATCAAATTTCCTAAGTTTTCTTCATACCTCATGATATAACATTTACTACCAAACACTCTAAGATATTTCATAGTAATATTTTTCCATATCATAGCTCATAGGGGGTCTTTGAACTGTTCACTCTTGGTTGTCCTATATTGAGAATATAAATTGTGGTATGAATAGATTCTCTCCAATAGACATTTGATAGATTTGCTTCCTTCAACATGGTTCTTGCTACCTCTTGAACTGCCATGTTCTTCCTCTCCACAACCCCATTCTGCTATAGAGTCCTAGGAGTTGATAAATTTCTTTCTATCCCATGATCTTCACAAAAACTATTAAATTCATTTGAAGTGCACTCACCACCTATGTCATAACTTAAGCACTTGATTTTCAAATCCTTTTCATTCTCAACAATAGATTTAAATGTTTTAAACTTATCTAGATCTTTTTATTTTTATTTGAGAAAAGTCACCCAAGTCATTCTAGAGTAATCATCTATTAACAACATAGAATACCTATCACCTTGAGGGATTCTTGTTCTGGTAGGTAAGAATAGGTCTATATGCACCAACTCTAAAGGTCCTATAGTATAATGTTCCTTAGTTTTGAACATATTCCTTGTTTGTTTTTTATACTAACACTCTTTGTAAATTGCATTGATAGGCTTTGTAATTCTTGGTAAGTCTCTCACAACATGAGTAGAGTTGATCTTCACTAGGCTATCAAAATTGATATGCCCCATTCTTCTGTGCCACAACCAACTTTTATTGATTTGAGTCATAAAGCACTTACCACTAGCACTTTTGAGTTGATAAACATTTCCTTATATCCTTGTTCCTGTTGCAACCAAGATTCTAGATCTTCTTTTTCTAATTTCACAACCATCATCTTAAAACACTAGATTATATCCTCTCCTACATATTTGTCCTACACTAAGAATATTATGTTGGAGACCCTTGACATAAAGAACATCATCTATCTTATGCTTTCCATCAAATTAATTGAACCTTTTCCACATATATTAGCAGATGTGTCATCACCAAACCTAATAAAACCACCATCATATTTCTTAAGGTTAACAAACGTACTCTTATCACCTATCATATGATTTGAACATCCGTTGTTAGTTATATAGTAGTTTCTCTCCTCTTTTACATGAAAGGCAGCCAACATAGATCCTTCAATATTGTGACCTATTTCTAGAGCAATTTCCTTCATATATCTCTCAGGGTTAGTAGAATTAGTTCCAACATTCAAAGCCATGAACAAGCATTCATCATTTTCATTATCTGGGCAGTCTAATTCTTCATCATCACTATCTTATTTAACATAATAACTCTTCTTGAAGAATTTACCTTTATGATCTTTATGTTTGTCATTTAAAACTTGATCTAGATATTTTGAAGCATAGTGACCTATCTTTCCACAATTGAAACACTTGAATGGTAACTCACCTCTGTATCTACCAATGCCCTTTTTTAATCTTCATACAAAATCAGCTTCCACTTCATCAAAATCATTTAGGTCAGATTCATCATTCCTCTCTTTCTTGTTGACTTTAAAAGCAATTTCTTTCATTGGAGCATCTTTATCAAATTTTCTTCATTCAAAAGTAGTTAGAGCACCAAACAATCAATCTCTAGAATATTGATCTAGATTATGATCTTCCTCAATTGCAAAAACTTTAGCTCTATAGGATTTAGGAATATTTCTCAATACCTTTTTCACAACTTCATTTTCCTCTAGCTTTCCACCAAGACCATTAATGAAGTTGATAATTTCATCCACCTTGTGCATGTAGCATGCAATATCTTCATCTTTTGACATCCTTCGGGTTTCAAACTTGGTCTTGAAATTTTACATCTTTGCTTGCTTGACCTTATCATCTCCTTCATAAATGCTTTTCAACTTCTCCCAAACCTCTTTAGCAATTTTACAGCTTATCACCTTTAGAAGTTTTGAATCCAAAAACCCACTCAAAATAGAATTCCTTTCTTTTCCATGGCTCTTATACTCCTTGATCTCATCTTCACTTGTCGAAGGAGAATTAGGCATAATATATCCATTTTTGATTGATTTCCATATGCCGAACCCTAATTTAGTGAGAAAGGCTTCCAAAAGGCATAATTTGTTCCATCGAACATAGGAACTTTGACACCATTCTTGTGTGCCATCCAAATCTACCTCAAGCAGTTAATATATTTTGAAGGAACCTCTACTTTGATACTGTTAGACTATTGTTGTCATTGATGTCAAAAGTGCAAATCATGTAAGGGAGATTGTTGGCATAATGACTAGGTTTCTCAAGAGCTTTTCAGACAAGTATTATGCACGTCATGAAGTCAATGAAAATGTTCTCATTCATTGGTTCATGCTCTCAGTCTAAGGCCAAATTTGTAAGGAATCATGGAGTTCAACTTTTTCCTAACCTATGTCACGGGGTTCTCAAGTTTTGAAACCTTCCGACTTAACGATCTTTTCATTGTTGGCTAAAGTGAATGGTATTGTAGGGTTCTAATTTTTCCTAATTTATGTCATGGGGTTCTCAAGTTTTGAAACCTTCTAACTTAGCGATCTCCTTGTTGTCAGTGAAAGTGAATGGTATCACAAGGTTCTAATTTTTACTAACCTTGTCGCGGGGTTCTCAAGTTTTGAAACCTCCTGACTTGGTGACTAAGTGATGGAGCAATAAGAAGTAAGGAAGCACTGCATGTGGAACCCAACCTTAATAAAGATGCAGACACGTGGCATGATAGGTTTGAGATGTGACATGGCGATGATGTGGACATGTGACGATAGTATGTGGACCCCACATTGGAATGATGTATTGGGTGTTGTTTTTCTTTGAAGTAACTTAGTCATTTTGAAAGAAGTTTCATAGGTTCTCTCTATTTTCGGCGAGTCACAGGTTTTCATAACTTCGTAATCTTTGACATAAGGTTCTCAGGTTTGAGTTTTTAGTGACTAGGTGATAGGAGTATGATGTTGATTGTGGGACCCGATAGTAACGAAAGTGATTGATATGGCAACATGTGGAAAATGTCTAGTGGTTGATTTTGCATCGTCATTGCAAATCAATGATTATATATGTGTTTGATCTGATATTGAAAGTCAAGGACGATCAATGGTGCAGGATGAAGAAGGTTGATTGGACAATGTTGTGATAAGTTGCTTCATTGGTGTGAAGGATGAGTATTGGCAAGACCTTGAAGCATGTCCCAATGATGAGACGATCTGATAGATCGGTGATGGTGGTTTAAGTGACTGATTATCCCATGGTCAGGGTTAAAAGTCATAGCAGTGAATGTTGATCACAGGATCAAGGCGTGAAGGAGTTGATCGATGGCTAGAGTTCAAATGTAGAGATTTGAAACGACTACGACAAGTGTAAATGAGGGTTTCGAGAGGTAACCAACACAAGAGAAAGAATTAATTTGTCCAACTACCTCAATGACCATTTAAATGAAGATTTGATCTTCAAGGTAGTGGAATAGATTGTAGAGATGAATGAGATTAGAATCAGATCAAATGATCGCAAGAATGCATTAAATACATATCAGATTCTAGGGTTTGACAGAATGTTATTTTTAGAAAATTCTCTGCACCAAAATAAAAGGTTGTGCAACTCAATGCAGAGGGATGGTGATATCTGACAAGATGGACAAGATGTGTGTGGCTCGATGCTCTGACAATTACGGAAGTAGGTTGCAAGTGGAAAAACCCTAACAGTAATTTCAATACATATGAACTGAATGAGGGGAATTATAGAGATATGGAGAATGAAGAGAGTGTTTGAATGCAGAGGAAGGTGAACTTTAACAGAAAGCAAAATCTAAAAATTCATGTAGTTGGTTACAATGGAGTAAGGGAGAATTGAGAGAGAGAGAGAGAAAGAGCTTATGTGTTGTATTGATGCATCTCAGGTTTTGTAGAACCATTTTATGCATAGTATAATGCAAAACTTTGTACGAGGTTGTAGCCTCCATTTTTCATTGAGTTGTAGCTTGGAACAGGGTGTAGTGGCATCCTTAAAGTTGTAGCTTCTAAATAGGGAGTTGTTGTTTCCTTGGATTGCAACGCTAAACATTGTAACTTAACTTTAAAGCTTGTGAGGCTAGATTAGGAAAGTAGATCTTAGCAGCATTTCTCATTGTGGTTTTTCCCATCTTGGGTTTTCAACGTACATACTGTGTTATGTGTTGATCTCTCTTCTGCTTGTGGCTATTATATCTGTTAGTACTTCAATTTGCACATTTGAAGTTAAGGTTGAATCTGCAAAAGGGTTTAAGAGCTGAAATTTTCAATATCTAATTCACCCCCTCTTAGTAGATCATTGTGTTCTAAAAATTGGTATAAGAGCACCAGGTTCCCTAGGAGAACCTTAACCAACTCAGATAGATCTTGGTTTGGTTAACACAATGTCATTTCAGGAAGGCTCAAACAAGCCACCTATGTTTGGTGGAACAAACTATGCTAAATGAAGCTCATTAATGGAAGGATACTTAGTTTCTCTTGGAACTAAAGTTTGGGCATGTGTTGTAACCCAATATACTATTCTTGTTGTTATTCCTATCGATCATGTAGCAAAGAAGATTCATGAAGATAATATTAAAGCTTGGTTTATTATTATGAACAATTATTCTGACCTTGTGTATAGCAAAGTTATGCATTGTAAAACTGCTTATGATGTCTGGGAAAAACTTAAGAAAATCTATGAAGGTGACACTAAAGTGAAGTTGGCAAAGTTACAAGTGTTGAGAGCAAAATTTAAAGGCTTGACGATGACCGAAGAAGAGAAGATTGCAGACTATCTTTAGAGATTTGATGATGTGGTAAATGCCATTAAAGGATATGGTGTAGATTTGAAAGAAGAATATGTTGTGTTGAAAGTTCTCAGGTCCATGACAACTAAATATGATGCCAAGATTTTTGCTATTGAAGAAGGAAGAGAATTTGATAAACTTACTCTTGATGAGGTGCATGGAATAATTATTGCATATGAGATGAGAATGCCAAGTGCTGAATCATCTAGGAGAGAAGCTGCATTTAAGGTTGTCAAGAAAGAAAAAGATGAAGTTGATAAGAAAGAAAAAGTTGTTGTCATTGCATCTGATTATGAAAAAATTGATGAGGAAGAAGCAAATTTCATAAGAAGGCTAAGAAGAGGATCCAACAAGTATAAAGGTATGCTCCCTCTTAAGTGTTTTAATTGTAGTAGAATAGGTCATTTTTCTTCAAAGTGTCCATATGGTAAAGAAGACAATTCCAAGCAGGAATTTTATAGTAGAAGAAAGAATTCTACCCTAAATGAAAGAGCTTTGGAAAGAAGAAGAAGAGCTTGTACATCAATGAAGAAAATGAAGTATCTGATGCTAGTGATTGTTCAGAAGAGGATCAAGGTCATGCCCTTGTAATGAAAGATAATAGAAGATAATTTATATTCATGGCTAAAGAAACTAAGGATCAAGAAGATGCACAAATCAAGGACTCATATGAAGGAGAAGAGGAGGTAGTTTCTGATCTTGAAGGAGAACTAATTAGTGCTCTTGAAGATCTTGATGAACTAAGAGACAAATATGATGATCTTAAGAGAGAAAACAAGAAGCTAAAAAGGAATGCTCAAAAGGAGACTGGCAGATTAACACAAGAACTTGAAGAGTCCAATAAGGTGTTAGTAGGACTAAAAGTTCATGTAGAAGAGCTTAAAAGAATTGAGGATGTCATGAAATCTAAATTGCAGTCTGAGATGGATAGATGCTCAAAACTTGAAGCAAAAATACTTGCCTTAAGGAAAGAATTGGAGAAGGCCAATGTGTAGATCAGAAATGGACTAAATTTGAAAGGTGGTATAGATATTCTAAATGAATTGATAAGTACACAAAAGCCTGAAAATAAAGAGAAATCTGGTTTAGGTTTGGAAAGGGGGAAGAATTCATTTATGGATGTCTTTGCAAAACTTATGAAATATTTAGAGCAGGAGAAAAATTAGTCCCAAGTGAAGAAAAATATGACAAAGAGGAACCTCCTAAAGATGAACAAAATCTAATAAAGAAGAGAAACTGGTCGAAGTCAAGGAGGACAACTAGACAATTCCTGAACAACAAAAGAAGATGCAGAACGTAAAAATTCCAGACAATGATGGATTCACAAGAGTACAATATCCAAGGAGGCCTAGACAAAAAAGATCACCTCATCCAGTTGAAGGAAACTACATGACTAGGTACTCATTGTATTTCAATGGGTATTGCTATACCTGTAACAATTTTGGTCATAGGGCTAGAGAATGTAGAATCATTCCAAGGAAGAATACAAATTTTGTATAAGCAATAATCCATTTGCTCCCTTGGTTGATATGGATATAATTTGTTATAGTTGCAACAACTTTGGTCATATAGCTAGAAATTGTAGAGCAAGATTTACAGGACCAAGTGTGAAATCTAAGAAGAAGAAATCCTCACCTGCTAATAAAGAGAAAGGAAATAAGACTTCTGAGATAGAAGAAAAGAAAACTATGAAGAAGCCTACGAAGATATGGAAGGAGAAAGAGCAGGGATCTTGTGTCACTCAACCTATGATTTCCCAAACGACTTTACATGCAAAGGAACAAGATCTATGGATTTTTGATAGTGGTTGCTCCAAGCACATGACTGGAGATAAAAATAAATTCATTAATCTTGAAATGAAAAAAGGATGTTCAGTAAGACTAGGTGATAATAATGTTTTCAAGATCCATGGTAAAGGAATTCTGAGCATAGATGGAAAGAGAAAAACTAAAGATGTTCTCTATGTGGAAGGTCTATAACACAATCTTCTTAGTGTTAGCTAGATGTGTGATAATGGATACAAATTTGTATTTGATTAAGAATGTTGCAAGATAAGATTGAATGGTAAAACAATTGCTCAAGGGATAAGGACTAATAGTAATCTCTACAATCTATGTGAAGTGGAAGGCCAAACATGTCTAATTAGTCAAGTAGATGAAAGTTGGCTGTGGCATAGAAGACTAGGACATGTAAATTTTGACAACATGGCAAAAATAAGTTCAAAATGCCTGGTTAGAAATATGCCTAAGATTGCAAAGCCTAATAACATCATTTGTCAAGGCTGTGAGAAAGGAAAGAAAACAAAGTCTAAATTTCCCACAAAGGATTACTATACTACAAAACCCTTGGAAATAATCCATACTAATCTATGTGGTCTAATGAGAACAAGAGTGTTTCAAGGAGAAAGATATTTCATGTTGTTGATTGATGACTATACCAAAATGACATATGTCACATTTTTGAGGGAGACGGTTGAGGCTTTTAAAGAATTTAAAAGTTATAAGAAGTTGGTAGAGAATATGAATGGGAGAAGAATCAAATGTATCAGGTCAGAAAGAGGTGGAGAATTCATGTCAAGCGAATTCATGGAATATTGTGAAGATCATGGAATCAAGCTCCAGTATTCAGCCCCAAGAACACCACAACAAAATGGCGTGGTAGAGAGAAGAAACAAAATTGTTAAGGAGATGGCCATAGCTATGTTGAATGAGGAAAACTTGGTAGATACATTTTAGAAAGAAGCAGTACAAACTACTATATACATTTAGAACATAGCACTTATAAGATCTAACAATGGTAGAACGCCATATGAATTATGGTTTGGTTGGCCTGCATCAGTCAAATATTTCAAATTATTTGGCAATAAGTGCTATATTAAAAGAGAATATGACGACTTAGGAAGTTTTGATTCAAGATGTGATGAGGGGATATTCTTAGGGTATTCCAACCAAGGAAAAGTTTATAAGTGTTACAATAAAAGATTGCATAGAATTGTAGAGAGTGTACATGTCAGGGTTGATGAAAGTGCAAATCAAGGTTAGCCTAGTAGAAACAATCTTGAAAGTGAGTCAGATGGATGACATAGGGGCACGAGTTGAAGAAGAGGAACAAGAAGAAGAGAATGAGCAAGAGGTTGAACGCGCTCCTACAAAATATGTGCAAAAAGATCAGATAGTTGGTGACAAGAATGCAAGAGTGCAGACTAGAAGGAGACTTGCAAAGGACAAGGAACAAGTAAACTTTGCTCTCTTGTCTCAGATTGAACCAACAAGTTTTGATGAAGCTAGTAAGGATGAAAGTTGGTTAAGAGCAATGGAAGAGGAACTCAATCAGATTGAAAAGAAAAAAACTTGGGAATTGGTTCCTAGACCATCAAGCAAGAATATAATTGGCACTAAATGGGTACTCAAAAACAAGTTGAATGAAGATGGAGTTATGGTCAGAAACAAAGCAAGATTAGTGTGCAAAGGATATGCACAAGTAGAAGGAATTGATTTTGAAGAAACGTTTGCTCCAGTTGCACGATTATAATCTATTAGAATGTTTCTTGCATTTATTGTGTATAAAGGTTAAATTAAAGTATATCAAATGGATGTCAAATCTGCATTTTTAAATGGAAACCTTGAAGAGGAAGTATATATAGAGCAGTCAGAAGGTTTTCAGCTGTCAGAGGATGATGATTATGTTTGCAAATTGAGGAAAGCATTGTATGGTTTGAAGCAAGCACCAAGGGCTTGGTATTCAAGATTAGATCCATATCTACAACAATAAGGATTCAAGAAAGGTTGTGTTGATAGCAATTTGTATCTCAAATTTGAGGGTAAGCAAATGATCATTGTTGTAGTTTATGTAGATGATATTATATTTGGTGGCAGCAGTGATGCAATGTGCAAAATGTTTTCCACAAACATGCAAGATGAGTTTGAAATGTCCATGTTAAGAGAACTCAGATTTTTTCTTGGTTTGCAAATTACACAAACTGATAAAGGTATTTTTATATCACAAACCAAGTATGCAAAAGAATGCTTAAAATTTTTGGCATGGAGGATTGTAAACTAGTCAGTACTCCCATGATTACTAGCTACAAGTTGAGTAAATTAGATGAATCACCTGATGCAAATCAAAATTTGTATAGATCAATGATTGGAAGTCTACTATATCTAACTGCATCAAGGCCTGATATAATGCAAGCAGTTTGTATGGTAGCTCGGTTTCAAGCAAAACCAAAAGAATCACATGTCAATGCAGTAAAGAGAATCTTTAGATACATAAAAAGTATTGTTGACTATGGTTTATGGTATTCCAAATGCAAATATTTCACATTAACAACATATATAGATGCATATTGGGCAAGTAGTGTGGATGACAAAAAGAGTACTACTAGAGGTGCATTCTTCCTGGGGAACAAATTGGTTTCCTAGATGAGAAAAATGCAAGAGTCTATTACTCTTTCTACTGCAGAAGTAAAATATGTTGCAGCAGTTGCATGTTGCACTCAAGTATTATTGATGAAGAAAGCTTTAAAGGACATCAAGGTAGAGTACAATGAGCCCATTTCAATTCTTTGTGACAATTCAAGTGCCATTAATATCTCAAAGAATCCAATGATGCACTCTAGAACAAAGCATATATCAATCAAGTATCACTTCATCAGAGAAAAAGTTGCAGATAAAGAAGTCAACATGGAGTATATTCCCACCAAGGAACAAGTGGCTGATATATTTACAAAACCCCTCCTATAGAGCAGTTTGAATACCTGAGGCAGAAGCTGCGAATAGTTTCTCCCACTTCATATCACTAATCTCTAGTGATAAGGCATGTATCCAGGGGGAGCTTTATTGATCAGTTATTCAACCCTGGTTAAGATTAATGTGATCAAGTCATGAAAATTGCAGAGTTCAAAATTGGAGCTTTTCTAATGACTTGATGGTTCTAGAGTTCAAAATTGAAGCCTTTCTTCAAAGGGAGTGTACCCTTTGCCATTGATGTCAAAGGGGGAGAAATGTGTTGCTAAACAGATGAGATGAGATGTATTTCATAGGGGGGGTTGTAGTATTAAAGTGTGTTAATCAAATTGGCACTAAGTTTCAGTGGTGCCTGATCTAACAGTTAGAGTTTTTTCATCAATGCCAAAGGGGGAGATTGTTGGATTATTGTTTTCATTGATTTCAAAAGTGAAAATCATGTAAGGGAGATTGTTGGCATAATGACTGGGTTTCTCGAGAGCTTTTCAGAAAAGTATTGTGCAGGTCATGATGTTAATGAAAATGTCCTCATTCATTGGTTCATGCTCTTAGTCTAAGGACAAAGTTGTAAGGATCCACAAAGTTCAATGTTTTCCTAACCTATGTTGTGGGGTTCTCAAGTTTTGAAACCTTCTGACTTAGCGATCTCCTCGTTGTTGGATAAAGTGAATGGTATCACAGGGTTCTAAGTTTTACTAACCTTGTCGCAGGGTTCTCAAGTTTTGAAACCTCCTGACTTGGCGACTAAGTGATGGAGCGATAAGGAGTAAGGAAGCACTCCATGTGGGACCCATCCTTAATGACGATGCAAACATGCGGCATGATGGGTTTGAGTTGTGACATGGTGATGACGTGGACATGTGACGACAACATGTGGACCCCACATTGGAATGATGTATTGGGTACTGTTGTTTTTCTTCGAAGTGACTTAGTCATTTCAAAAGGAGTTTCATAGGTTCTCTCTGTTGTTGGTGAGCCGTGGGTTTTCATAACTTCGTAACCTACGACATGAGGTTCTGAAGTTTTATTTTTTAGCGACTGGGCAATAGGAGTATGATGTCGATTGTGGGACTCGATAGTAACAAAAGTGATTGATATGGAGGCAAGTGGCAAATGTCTAGTGGTTGATTTTGCATCGTTGTTGCAAATCAATGATTATATATGTGTATGATTCAATAGTGAAAGTCAAGGACGATCAACAGTGTAGGATGAAGAAGGTTGATCGGATGATGTTGGTGATAAGTTGCTTCATCGGTGTGAAGGATGAGTATTGGCAAGACCTTGAAGCACGTCCCAATGATGAGACAATCTGATAGATCGATGATGGTGGTTTAAGCAACCGATTATCCAACAGTCAGGGTTAAAAGTCACAACAGTGAATACTTCTCATAGGATCAAGGTGCGTAGGAGTTGATCGACGACCAAAGTTCAAATGTAGAGATCTGAAATGGCTATGACAAGTGTAAACAAGGGTTTCAAGTGGTAAACGACACAAGAGAAAGAATTAATTTGTCCAACTACCTCAGTGAACATTTAAATGAAGATTTGATCTTCAAGGCAAAAAAATAGATTACAAAGATGATCAGGATTAGAATCAGATCGAATGATTGCAAGAATGCATTAAATGCATATCAGATTCTAGGGTTTGACATAATGCTATTTTTAGCAAATTCTCTGCACTAGAATAAAAGGTTGTGCAACTTGATGCAGAGGGATGGTGATATCTGATGAGTTGGACAGTATGTGTGTGGGTTGATAATATGACAATTATGGAAGTAGGTTGCAAGTGGAAAAATCCTAACAGTGATTTCAATGCATATGAAATGAATGAGGGGAATTATTGAGATATGGAGAATGAAGAGAGTGTTTGAATGCAAAGGAAGGTGAACTATAACAGAAAGAAAAATCTAAAATTTCATGTAGCTGGTTACAGTGGAGTAAGGGAGAATTGAGAGAGAGAGAAAGAGCTTATGTGTTGTATTGATGCATCTCAAGTTTTGTAGAACCATTTTATGCATAGTATATTGCAAAAATTTGTACGAGGTTGTAGCCTCCATTTTGCATTGAGTTGTAGCTCGGAACAGGGTGTAGTGGCATCCTTGAAGTTGTAGCTTCTAAACAGGGAGTTGTTGCTTCCTTACATTGCAGCCCTAAACATTGTAACTAAACTTTAAAGCTTGTGAGGCTAGATTAGGACAATAGATCCTGGCAACATTTATCACTGTGGTTTTTCCCATCTTGGGTTTTCCACGTACATATTGTGTTATGTGTTGATCTCTCTTGTGTTTGTGGTTATTATATCTGTTAGTATTTCAATCTGCACATTTGAAGTTAAGGTTGAATCTGCAAAAGGGTTTATGAACTAAAATCTTTAATATCTATTGATTTACCCCCCTCTCAGTAGATCATTATGTTCTAATAGATACCAATTGTTAGACACAGGAAAACTAAGAGGGGGGTGAATAAGTTGTGCATTAAAACCTTCAAACCCTTATTGAGTATTAGCATGAATGTAAACAAATGAAATAGTAACAAACCCACAAACATTCACAATAGAACACCAAATTTTTACATGGAAAACACTATAAGGGAAAAACCATGGTGAGGATTAGTTCACTATATGAAAACAAAAATCGATTACAAGAGGCTCACTGCCTAAAGGGTTCATTGCCCAGAGGACTCATTGTCCAAAAGAAAAGGCTCACTATCGAGGGCTCACTACCCATAAAGACCACTTCTTCTAAATTATAAATAAATAGATACATGGAGGTTCACTACCTCAGAGAAAGTAGAGAAACCACCACAATTTCTCTTTACCATCCGCAACCTTCAACTCACTACCTCTAGCGACTTCTGGCACACTAAACTGTAGACACCTTCTGCTCACTACTTTCGATAGTCTTAGGTATTCTTTCTCATACATAGATCTCAACTCATGATCACACATACATCATTCCATCCTACACCCATCTCCAAAAGATTCTACCTTGCATATATATCTTCTGCAACCTTGAATAACCTTTTGTAGGTCAGATTCAATGAAACATATGCACCTCAAACATGCAACCATCAAATAGGTTGGCACCAAACACCTCCATGGTGGAAAGAAGTGAAGGTAAACCACATCAAGGGTTATCTAGGACCCAAATCTACACTGACACACTACACTGGGCTTCCATAAACCATGAAGCTCATCCAAAAATAGCACTAACATGCTAGGTTGACCAAACTGACATTAACACTATCAAGCAACCAAATTCACACTTTACCAAGGCCAAAAGAATCTTGCAAACCATGTAGGAACATTACACAACATCCTAGAATATTTCAAAATCAACAAAATATTCAAAAACACTAATCCTCTGGAATAATTGAACACTAGAAAAACCAAGGGAAGGTAGGTACGAGTAATATTATCACATTCTTGAATCTACAAGACAAGAAACTTCAGCGCAAATAAATGCAGAGTAGTTCCATTTCTCCCAAATATCCTCTTCACAAGCCAGATATAGTCCAACACACTTTCAAACATATCTTCTACTACCACATGATCTATAACCTAAAACTTTGGATATAAAACCTTTGAAGACCTTTGATGATCACATTCAAAAAACACAAGCACATATTCAAGAATGAAGAAACATGGAGAAAAATATAGAACACTTCCCAGTCACCTTGTACAATCTTTATGCATTTTTTCTCAAAAGCACTTGGAAACCAAGTAGTACTGCTACATCTAAAACACCTGCTCAACACCACACACACCTTCTCAACATATCCATACCAAAGGTTGACATCAATGAAAACACTGATGAAAACATAGTGCAACACAAATTAATTAAATATGAGGGAAAATAAGAATGAATTCAAGTGGACCACCATATCTAACAAAAAAAAAAATTATTAAAGAGGGAGTTACTAACAACTTGTGTGAGATTTGTTTACAAGTTATTTTTTCAAGTTGATTTTCTATATAAGTGGAACTACAATTAGAGTTGTTTTAATTCAATAAGGAAAGAAAGAATACCTATTGCATACTTTATTGATAAATTGAAATGTGCCAATAAAAAATATTTTGTCTACAATTAATAGCTTTATGTAATTTTATAAGCTTTTAAGAGATGGAGACATTATTTGCCATCAAAGGAATTTATTTTTATATACCAATCACCAAGCACTACAATGTCTAAATAGTTAAATTAAGTTAAGTTTAAATCATGATAAATGAATTGAATCTATGTAGAGTAATTCATTTATGTTGAAAAAAGAAGTGGAAAATGAAATAGAGTAGTTGATACATTGAGTAGAAGACATAAAATTTATTGTTGGAAATGAGAATAGTTGTCTATTTTTATGAAATGAGAAACTTGTCTGATGTTGATTGTTGAAGAACTCATATAAAAAACAATAAATTATAGAAAAAGATATTTGGTTGGATTATTTAACTAAAGATGATTCATTGTTTGGAAGAAATCAATTGTGTATTCCTAAGAGTCCTATGAGACACAATTTGATCAAGTATAAATATAGTGGAGGTTTGGTATGACACTTTATCTTGGATAAGATGTATGTTTTGTTAAGTAAAAGTTTCTACTAGCCTAGATTCCATGGATGTTAAGAAACTTGTGTAGAAATGTAGAATTTATTAAGTTGCAAACTAAAGTAGTCATAACGTGGGCTTATATAATTCATTTCCTATACATGAGAGACCATGTAATGAATTTTGTAGTAGAGTTGTCAAGAACTCAAAGATGAATTGATTCTAATTTTTTACTTGTTGAAATATTTTCTAATATGATTCATTTTATTTCTTGAAATAAGACTAATTATGTTGTGCATATAGTTGATCTATTTTTTAAATTTGTAAGACTACATAGATTAGTTAATAGTATCATGTATTAGATAGAGATCTAAATTTTGTTGGTCATTTTTGGAGGAGATTGTGGAAGAAAATGAATATAGAATTGCAATCCAATTTAGAATATTATCCACAAACTAATAAATACATAGAATTTATAAAAAAGAAGAAGAAGATAATGTATTGAGATGTTTGACAAGTGAAAAGATGGGTAGTTGGGATTTATCATTATTGCAAGGTGTAGTTTTATATAATAATATTAAATTGGAGTACAATTAAACACCATTTAATATTGTGTATGATGGAACCCTAGAAATATTTTAGAGTTGATACTTCATTGAAAGTCATAAGAAGAGCATTATTGAAGAAGATTTTGTAGATTATATGAATAACCTACATGAGGAGGTAAAATTTTAGTTATAAAAGATGAATCTAGAGTACACGAAACATGTATATTTGAAGAAATATAAAAAATATTGGAAAGGAGATGAAGTCATAGTGTATCTAAGGAGATATTTCCTACTCATAGATATACTAAGTTAAAAATGAATAAGTTTGGACCTTGTAAAATCATCAAGAGGATTGATTCAAGAAATGCATATGAAAGGGAGTTCCTAAAAGATCTTGGTATATCACAAATATATAAGAATATGGATTTATATATCATGAAAGAGAATTGGAATATTGGAGAAAGATAGTATCAAGACCAAAACTAAAATAAGTTGAAGAAATACTAGAAAAAGAAGCACTTGAAGTAAGAAGTATGAAGAAGAATATTTGGTAAAGTGAAAAGGAAAAA
This sequence comes from Sequoia sempervirens, assembly GCA_007258455.2. Lineage (NCBI taxonomy): Eukaryota > Viridiplantae > Streptophyta > Pinopsida > Cupressales > Cupressaceae > Sequoia > Sequoia sempervirens. Next base: position 255,142 of record VDFB02082994.1, read on the forward strand.
TTGTTGAATATCCTAAATGGTTATATTTAGACAAGGTGAACCATGTAGTTTCTCTCTAGTGATCCAAAGTGAGGAAATAAAATTTCAATTACGTAAGGTGATTGATGTAGAAGCATCCTAGGTCTAAAACCAATCTTTTATCAACAACAAAAAATCATTTTAATGTCAAATTTTTATAGGTTTCCCATGTTTTCTAGTTATTTTCCAATAAAGTGAAGTAGCTTTATAACATCATGTTACACTAAAATTATTTTCTTTAATTTCAAGCTTCATATTTGTCACTACAAATAATCATTTTTATTTCATGTCACATTTATTCTCAATTGTATATATTGAGTTGTGTTTAAAATATAAACCTATCAGAGCACCTTACAATGTATTATATCTACATTTTAAGGAGATTTATTCAATGTGTCTATGCTTACCATTTGGAGGATTTGAAGTAGACTATGCATTATATAATAATACCTTATTTTGGACTTACAACAAAATTTTGAATATTGCACCAATTCCTAAGGTTCCTAATTTGAATTTAAGTCTCGATAAGGGTCATGTATACAACTAAATTATACTTGAAGGTTCATAAGTCAAGGTGAATCATTGAATATGAATCTGTATTTTGTCATTGAACATACACACTAAAAAGGGTGATGCATCTAAATCCAAGGCCAAATATTGATTAAATTAATTAAATGTTTTAAAATTACTTCATCTTTATTACATTTTCATGGGTTGGTGTAATGTGTTTCATGTGGTGCATATCATGTTACAGTCAGAGATATAAAGTATGATATCATTTGAAAAGAAGAAAATTAAAAAATTTAAAGAAGGCAAAGACAAATGATAGATGATCAATCACAATTTTGAGAGATCTCATTTGAACTATTTTTTGTAATCATGGATGAGGCCTAATATTTTACAAGCTCATTGAAGCTTCTTCATAATGTCATTTGTTGAGTAATAAATCAAGTCACTATCATGTTTTCTATAAAAAAAAAAATTGTGTGTTTTCAATTTAGCTACATGGTTAGATAGTACTTAATTAGACTCTCCAACTATGGTTGCATCAATCATGTAATAAAAAAATATTATAAAAAGGTTTGTTGGTTAAAACCGCAACCACCTTAAATATATATATAAATCCATTGATGAGTTCAATATTTGTTCTTGTTAATTATGTTTATTTCATATTTCCTTGAAACTTTTCTTGTGGCATTCCTAACTCTATGAATAAATGTTTAAAAGCATAAAGCACTAAACTTGATAAACAATAGTTTGATAAATGTTGCATATTTAGACATGGCTATCTCTAAAATATTATAGTATATTATGATAATTGTGGTAATTATAGCATATAAGTGTCTTGGGGGAGCCAACCCCTCATGAGACAAGGGTAGCAGACAACACCTAGCCAAAGGACTATTATAGACATATAGCTATAGGACCAACCACACTTTGTTAAAGGATCAGGCGCTTATAGCCAAGGAAGTAGGACACCCCACAATCAACAAAGCTAGAACATACAAATATAACTTCAACAAGCAAAAATAATATATTATATCATAGAGAATGGGAAGGAACTATGTCATTTTTCCATCCATGTTAGTAATTTCAATTCTCTAGTCAAAATTGGAGAACTTTGTTAGGACTCTATTTTCTGAAGTCTCCTATTTATGTTTTTAAAATAAAATAATCCTCTTCCTATTTTTTGGGAATGAGATTCAACATATGTAATTTATCTTGTTAGGAGTCCAACCTAATAAGGAAATTTAGGGTTAGCTAGTTGAAACCAAGTCTATTTATTAAAGGATTTGTAAAATAAAATGGTGGTGATTTTCTTTAGCATGTGTATCATTTTTGAGAAATAATCAAAATCAATTCATTATCAGTTTATGTCAATTGAATGTGAATGAATAATAGATAAAAAGATTGATTGATAATTTTGAGAAGTAAAAGAGTGCAATAACCCAAGAAAGGGCCCACTTAAAGTAACATTGTGACTCTGGTGTTGTATCAATAGATTAGTTATCCTAATATGTTCAAGTTTAGATCAATAGTTATTTGTTAGTTATTTGTAATTGTTACCCATAACACTAGTGTTAACCTATAGCAACAACTATAGGATAATTGTTATAAGCAAGTTTAATTTTTGAATTCTTTTATATAAATTCATTTCTAAATAAGAGTTCAATTTATATACTCACTACTTAAGGAAAAACCTTAGAAACCTTTAATTCTTATACATAATATTGGCATCATCCAAGAAGACATGTCCCTAGTTTGACATTATAAATGTAACCCCCATAACTAATGAGTCACTTGATAAAGGATATAGAACAATTTGTTGAGTTGAGTGCATGAGTTAGTTGCACTGGATTTATCAGCCAATGAAGGAAGCATACATTCATTGTAATTGGACAATGAGATATAAGAATATTTTGGATGAAAGTACAAGGTAGGTAGTGGATATTCAAGAAGGAGAATATAATGTATGTCCAATCAAGGATATATTGTATACCTTGGATGGTTCTTGGCTAGGGTGTAGAAAGATTTATTAATATTTTATCTCCTTATAACCATTAATCTAAGTGCCTTTGTAACTATCTATTGAAAGGGTGTTAAACTATTTCCCAAGAATTTATATACATTTATTTTAACCCTTGGAATTAATAAAAATGTTTTTGATTAAAAATCAAGGAAAGGGCTATGATCCTGAGAGTTTAAGATAGCATAAAAAACTTGTAAAAGTAATAGAAGGGCACATAGGCCCGAACAAATAGCTAAAGGGCATGTAGGCCCAACAAAACAACAAAATTAAGAGAACTAAACTGAGAGAGAACAAACCACAAACATTCAACTAGTTGATTAAGCTTCAATCTTCAAGGAGGGCATCCAAGGACACTTCATAGTCCTCCTTATCTTTCTCTTCAACCTTCTTCGCATTCTCCTCTTCATCTCCTTTTCCCCTTTTCAAGATCTATTTGGTGATTTTAGAGTGGCCAAAGATAGTACCCATCACAAATTTGTTCATAATGCCATGTGTAAGAATTATAATCTTGGATAAGGCATTTTCCAAGTGAGAAATTCCATAAGGATTGGATTAGTAAAAATGTTGTAAAAAAGATTTTCAATGAATTGATTGTTATTTTTTATTGCTTTAATATTTTGAAATATAATTTCCATTAATTATATTTATATATGTTATGTAAGATAGTCATATCTATACATAAAATCTATAACAAAAATGCATCAAAAAATTGTCCCTATTAGTGATTTTTGCTCTTTAACCTGACAAAAGCCATAACTTGTGTGTATGAACTCAAAATAAGGTGTCATAATTTTTAAATTATACTTGTTGAGAGGAATTAAAATATGCAAATGCATTCATATTTTGATGATATTTATGACTTATTTTGGGACTCAAAACATAAAGTACCATTACTTGAGTGTGAGAAAGAAAATCATCTTTGGATTACAAGAACTCTATATGGGTGCATTCAAACTTCTTACAAAATGCTCTTACACAATTATTATTAGCCAATAAAATATGCTCCATGTAGTCTACTATTTAATCCCTTTTAGTTGTTCTTATATGCTCTTACATTTCTCATAGATTCTCTTACATATATTACAATGCCATAGACACTCTTACATGTCTTAAATAATATATATACTCTCTTACATATGTCATATAAATTATGTGTGTCACAATGTACATACTAAGAATCTTGAGATTCCTCTCAAGTATGATGCCCTTTTCCATGAGGGCCCAAATACTACAACATAGTACAAATATTAGTAATCACATTATTATACAAATTTGGAAGGTGTACAACACCTATTCCTTAACATGAATAGAAAAAAAAGGAAGGTAAAAGAGAAATGAAAAAATAATGATTTAAAATTAGTATGAAAGATGATGGATATAAATGACCCTTGACGTTATTAGTGTTGATTTCACGTGCTTCTTCAAATTTCTATGCATTGTTGCATTTTATAGTGAAATATTCAATAAAATTTGTATTTGGATCAACAATTAATCACATATAATGTGCTTCTTTAATGAGATGGTTATTGACATGATAATGTACTTTTTTTAATATGATGTTTATTCACATAATAACATAATTCTTTAATGTAAAAGTGATTGATATGATAACACACTTCTTTAATATAATATTCATTGATATAATATATTTCTTTAATGTGATTATTCTTAACATAATAATATAATTTTTAATATAATATTATACTTTCTTAATATAATATATATATATATATTTTTTACTACAGGGGTGTCCCTGCGACCCAGTCCAGCAGCCCAACAACCCTTACCTTGGGTACCTGAGGTGAGCTAGGGCGAGACTAGTCCCTTGCGGGTGAGATCCGCCGCCCGCAACTAGTACCACCTCTTAAACCCAAGAGTAGAGTTGAACCCGAGACCAATGGGGAACAAACACACTGCCCAAGCCAACTCTACTACCCATTCAAGCTTTCTTTAATATAATTATTAGTATTTTAAATTCAAATACATTTTCTTATTTTAAAGTTTAAAGTGCCCAACTTAAATAAATTTATTAAGCATAATAATTATTATAATTTTTATATTTTATATTAATTAGTAATTAATGCTTGCAATTAATAATAGAAAAAATATTCAAAGTTGGAGGTCAAAATGATCCAACTATTATTACCCAATTATTTAAGCCAGGCTTTTACATTGTGAATAACTTAAGTGATAAGCAATCAAAAGCAAACACAATAAAAATAATAATAAACATGAATTAATGCATATTTGCTTTATCTTTATGTTTTATTCGTTACTTTATTCTTCTATAATATTTAATTGATTTTTTAATTTTAATTTTGACTTATCTTGAATAAAACACACGCTTCACCTTTGACAAACCCTTTACTTGCAAAAGCTTGATTTTAAAAACCTCACGTGGACTTCTTTTATTTATATTTCCTCTTTTACTATTTTGCCTTTTGAGAGATGCACATCAATAGAGTTGATTGATTGGAAGTAAAATCATTGAAAATAATTCCCCATTTCTAACACCTCTTTATGAAATTTGTGGACCTTTTTTTTAATAATTTGAGGAAGGCTTACTTAGATGATTATATAGGTAGTAGTTGATTAAGATGTAGCTCACTTAATTTCTTTTGAGAAGGTCATGAGTTAAATCACATTCATAGTAGAACTAAATGATGGAAGACTAAAAGTCACAACTTGAAATTCCAAATTAGAAATTAATAATGGTAGATCAAGAGTCACATCTTAAAAGTCGCTATCAGAATAGGAGTCGAAACTTGGAATTTCACATTAGATGCCATTTCGAGGATTTGAACTTTGGTCTCCAAAATGAAAAACCAATGCTTTGACAAATTGAACTTTACCCTTTGATAATTTCTAAACTATTAAAATAATTGATGCTTACAAAAATATTGTGTTGCTTGTCATTTAATAAACGATAAATGTTATTCTTTGTCTCACGGTCTACTAATTTGAAACCTAAAATTGATAATTTTTCCAAAATAATGATATTTGTTGTTTCAAAATCTTTAAAAGACATGAGAAAGGACCACATATGTAACACATTACAATTGACAAGGATACAATTTCAACCTCTTATAACCGAGAAAATGGTATGTTATTAGTTTGGATATTTCATGTTAATCAACCAACATGGATATACATTTGTTTGTTTGTTTCTCTAAAGTTCAATGTTACTGAAATAATCAGATTGTAAATTGATATTACCACAATTGCATGGTTGCCATCTATATCAAATATCAAGTATGCAAATATATGTTCATAGTCACATATATGCCTATGTTCTATATATCATATTTTATCAAAATCTAAATCATGTTTCCTTTACAAGAACAAAGAACAAAGACATCTTCTAGATATATTAGAATTGAAATAGAAAATTTTATTAATGTGTTGTGTAAATAGGATTTTTTGGAGTAAAATTCATACACATGGTTTCTTATATTCTATTAGCTACATCTATGTCATGAAATATGATGTACAAATTCATACATGTTAAAAAATTGTAAAGGGTAAATAATCAATATGAAAATTGAAAATGTGACTCTTCACCTTATTATAGTTGAGATGAGCGATGGAAAATACATTCATGATTTAGTAGTTGGAAAATACAATATCATGTTATTTCATATCAAGGATTTTTAAAATAAGAAAAATGAAAACCAACATATCCTTAATTATATAGGCTAGAAGAATTATTTTAATTTTCCTTATTAACATGTATTGGGGGTATAGGTCATGCAAGTGTAATTTGTATCACTTATATTCTATGATGGTTGAATTTCTATAAATAATCTTAAATAGGCCAAAAAATGATGGTTAATAATTAGATGTTTTCATTGTCCAACAACCTTTTCATCCTAGGTGTTTGGAATGTTTTCCTTTACAAAAGTTTTTAAAATTATATTATTTCTAACATTTTCTAAAATGGAGATAACAAGACAATACATTTACTAAATGTTCTCATAAATATCAATCACAATTAAGTAATTTTAGTACATTCTAAATTCTAGAATAGCCCTCATGCTTAAATTTAGATTCATGATATTAAGATAATGACAATGAACTTAAATTTAAAAAGGTATATCCAATTCATTCTGTTGGGATTGATGGATGTGCATTAAGCATATCATAAGTATAGTTGGCATGGTTTATATCTTTCTTCAAATTTTATAGTTGGTTAAACATATTTCCCTTCATTCTCCACATAGGCTTTGATTAGACTTTTGCAAGCATGTTGTCACCACCACATGTAGGGCTATGACAAAGATTGATAAAATACATGTAATAGTTTTTTACTTATACTTTATAAATGAGTCTTGTGATTTCCTAAACTTAAAATATTATATTGATTCTAATAGTTTACATATAATAGTTATTATTGCATCATCAACCCACGGTCTAGTTATTAAATGGATACTCAAATTCAAAAAACACTTATTTAAAGTGCTTTCTTTGAGAATTGATTAAGCACCAAGCAATCACAAAGAAAAATTCAAGTTTATAATTTATAAATAGTTTCAATTAATTGCTATCACATTTTTCTATCATTTATGATCTCATACATAACATTCAAATCCTTATAACAACCATTCATATTATCACCAAAATAGGTGTTTATCAATATGAAGATTAGTAACAATACAAGTATAATCAAGCTAGTACAAAAAATACGTTAGGATTTAGGCAGATTGGAGCAATAAACATTAACAATTATATGCAAATTAAATAACTCAGAAATAGCAATGAAGAATAACACAAAAGAGATCAACACAAAAATTTAGCATGGTTCACCCAATATGGGCTACATCCACAGAAACTCAGCCACCCAATGATTTTATTATCTAGTGCAAAACATATTACAATCTCACAAATTACACACACCGCAATTTACATCTCAGTCACTTATAACAAGCTTTTTGGAAGCTTCCAGAATTAGGGTTTTACAAAGTTGTTTTTCCATGATCAATCACCACATACCAACAATCTCCCACTTGGAGACTGATCCTAGATGACACTGTTGCACTTGCAACTCCCACTGGATTACAGGTATGGCTGGTTTCTTATGTCCACCATTATCAATCATGAAGGCTAATAGAAACTGATGAGGAAATCAATTCTCTTGTGTAACCACCTTTGTGAACATATCTGTAGGATTCTCACTTGTGTGAATTTTCTCCAGCTTCAACTGCCCATCCTCCAAAACTAACTCGATGAAGTGGTATCTGAGTTATATGTGCTTAGTTTTTGAATGCAAAGCTGAATTCTTAGCAAGATGAATGGCACTTTGGCTATCAACGTACAAAGGGATATCTTATTTTCATTGTCCTAGTTCCTCCAGAAAACATTGTAATTGAATCATCTCCTTGTTGGCTTCCATAGCAACAACATACTCAACTTTAGTGGTTGAAAGCTCAACAACCTTTTGCAGTCTTGAAATCCAATTGACTGTAGTACCTCCTACAGTAAAAACATACCTTGTAGTACTCCTCCTGCTATCAATATTACCCACCAAATCAGAGTCAACATATCCTTTTAGAGCATAATTTGTTCCTCCAAAACATAGTTTCTTTGAAGTAGTACCTTTCAAATATCAGAGAATCCATTTTACCACATTCCAATATTCCATTCCTGGATTTCTCATATACCTACTCACAACTTGCACTGCATGTGCAATATCTAGCCTTGTGCATACCATTGCATACATCAAGCTACCAATTGTTGATGCATATGGTATTTTAGACATTTTGTCTTCCTCCTCTTGTGTCTTTGGACACATCTCCTTAGTCAACCTAAAATTACTAGGCAAAGGTGTACTAACTACTTTTGCATTTTGCATGTTAAACCTTTTCAACACCTTCTCTGCATACTCACTTTGAGAAAAAAATAATATTTTGTTTGTCCTGTCCCATGTGATCCGCATACCAAGGATTTGTTTTGTTGCACCCAAATCCTTCATAGCAAATGAATTTTCTAATTTCTACTTGAGTTCATTAATATGTTGCATGTTAGACCCAACAACAAGCATGTCATCAACATAAAGCAACAAGATAATATAGCCACCATTATCCAATTTCTTAAAATCAACACAATAATCAGAATGACATCTTTTGTAACCTTGTCCATCCATAAAACTATCAAATGTCAAATACCATTTCTGAGGTGCTTGGTTCGGGCCATACAAACTCTTCTTTAACCTACACACAAATTCCTCCTTACCCTTGACCTCATATCCCTGTGGTTGTTGCATGTATATTTCCTCTTCCAAATCCCCATGGAGAAATGTTGTTTTCACATCTAGTTGTTCAAGATGCAAGTCTTTTGTAGCCACAAGACTTAGAATAGTTCTAATAGAAGTCATATTTACAACCAAAGAAAATATTTCATCAAAATCTATACCTTTTTTCTATGCAAAACCTCTTACCACGAGTCTAGCTTTATATCTTTTATTGCCTCCATCTTCTTCCTTCAACCTGTAAACCCATTTATTTGGGAATGCTCTTTTACCTGTAGGCAATTGGACTAAGTCCCAAGTCTGATTCTGCAGCAAGGAATCTATTTCCTCTTTCATGCCTAGCTCCCACTGCTTTTTGTATCTACCTACATTACTTCTTCATAACCTTCAGGTTCAATAGAATCAATTAATAATATAGAATATAATGATGGAAAAAATCTTTTTGGAGGTCTAGTTATCCTTGTAGAACGTCTAACACTTGTAGGAGTTTGTGGGATAACTTTTTGTTGCCAAGCATCAAGTACCATTGGCATTTTATTTTCTAGAATCTCATCCAACATCACATATTCCTTTTTGGCATGTTCATGCTTCTTTTCCTATAGTTGGTCCTTATTCATGACCTTCTCATTGAATATAATATCTCTACTCCTAATGATTTTATGATTTTCATAATCCCTAACCAATAACCAAATTCATCTACTCCATATCCAATGAAGGTACCTTCTTTATACTTAGCCTCAAGCTTGGTTCTATTTTCAATATCAACATGGACAAAAGCTTCACAAACAAAGGTTTTCGAAAATGAATAGTTTACCTTTTTACTCGTCCATGCCTCCTCTGGAATGCCACCATCCAAAGGATTTGAAGGCCCTCTATTTATTCAATAAACAATGGTATGTACAACATCTGCCCAAAACTATAAGGGTAGTCCAGTATGCAATATCATGCTCCTTGCACGCTCCATAATGGTCCTATTCATTCTCTCAGACACACCATTTTCTTGTGGGGTTCCAAGAACTATTTTTTTCCTACGAATTCCATTGTATGAACAATGATTTTTAAATTATTTATTGCAATACTTGCCTCCATTATGAGATCTGAGACACTTCAACTTTTTTCCTGTCTCATTCTCAACCAAAGCTTTCCACTTTTTAAAAGTTTCAAACACTTCAAATTTTTTTCTTAGGAAATACACCCATGTTTTCTTAGTTGCATCATCAATAAAAGTAACATAATAGCAAGAGACACCAAGAGAAGATACCTGAGCTGGTCCCCATACATTTGAATGCACAAGCTCTAATCTCTCACTCTTCTTCTCTTTCCCAACTTTGAGAAATTGGACTCTTTTTTGTTTTCCATAAACACAATTTTCCTAGAACTCCAAGTTAATTTGCTTTAGATCTGGTAGCAACTTTTTGGAAGGAAAGATCTTCATCCCTTTCTCACTCATGTTCCCAAGTCTATGGTGCCACAGTTATGTTTGTATCCCTACAACAAGTGCTCTAATTGTCTTAGTAGCAACTGTTTCTATACCAGCTATGGTAGAATAAGTATTACCAGTACACAAATATAATGTGCCTACCTTTTCACCTTTAGCTACTACTAATGCACCTTTAGTGACCTTCCATACTTTGTCTGTAAAGGTAACTATGCAGCCTTCACTACCCAATTGTCCTGCAGAGATTAACTTTCTTCTCAAATTTGGAACATGCCTTACCTCCCGTGGCAACCATTCATTTCCATTCTACAAATTGATTTTTATTTTTCCTTTTCCAACAATATGGCATGGTTCATCATTAGCCAAATATACCTATCCAAAATCACCTTGAACATAATCTAGAAAATATTTCCTATGGGTTGTGGCATGAAATGAAGCCCCTGAATCTATTACTCAGGAATCATTAACATTATCTAAACATAGAATTCAAGCATCTTGCAATTTATTACTTGCAACATTAGCTTCCTTACTATCATCACGTTGTCTTTCTCCTTGTTTTCCTTTTCAAGAACAACAATCCTTCTTCAAGTGTCTTGGCTTTCCATGGTGTGAACAATCCATTTTTCCTCTAGATTTAGATCTGCTTTTCTTCGACTTCCCTTGTGACTTCCCATGATTTTTTGGGTTTTTTCCTCTCTCCTTTGTTCTTCCCCTATTCTCTATAGACAAAGAATTACCCGATGTTGAAGTCTCACCTATGATTTTCCATCACATTTCCTCACTAAGGATAACACCAAAAACATCATCAAATTTCAATGTATTTGAACCAGAGATAGAGTTACTAACAACCATTACCAAGCTATTCCAACTTTCTGGCAAAGAACATAAAACCAAGAGAGCCCTCACCTCTTCATCAAAATTCACTTTTACAAAATTTAACTAACTAGTAATCATATTAAACTCATTTAAATGATCTATCACAGATCCACCTTCAATCATTTTTAGATTAAACAAATGCTTCATGAGAAATACCTTATTTGAGGCTAAGGGTTTTGCATATAATTTAGCCAAATGTTCCAACAGATCCACTATTTTCTTTGCTTCTATTATATTGAATGCCACAAATGGTGCCAGGCACAACTGAATGGTTCCTAGTGCCTTTCTATCCAAAATCTCCCATCCTTCATCAGACATAGTAGCCTCTTTCTTTGTTTTTCCTTGCAATGGCCGCCATAGATCCTTTTGAAACAAATAATCTTCCATTTGCATCTTCCATAATTGATAATTATGTCCGTTGAACTTCTCAACCTTGAATTTTCCTTCTTCCATTGCTCCCACTCAAATCTAGAGGTTTCCTTCCAATCAACCAAAATACATATGACTTTGATACCAATTGTTAGGATTTAGGAAGATTGGAGCAATAAACATTAACAATTATATGCAGATTAAATAACCCAGAAATAGCAATGAAGAATAACACAAAAGAGATCAACACATAAATTTAATGTGGTTCACCCAATATGGGCTACATCCATAGAAACTCAGCCACCCAATGATTTTATTATCTAGTGCAAAACATATTACAATCTCGTGAATTACACACACCACAACTTACATCCCAACCACTTATAACAAGATTTTTGGAAGCTTCCAGAATTAGGGTTTTACAAAGTCATTTTTCCACATTAGGTGTTAGTGGGAAAACCTTGATGTGTTAACAAGGAAAAGCCTTGATGTGTCAACATAAAAAAAAATATTTGGGAGTTGCGCCCCTGAACCCTCGCTCGGGGCCAGGCCTGGCTCCAAACCCCGATGAGGATACATTACAAGTGTACAGTATTTGCATGATCAATTGCCACATACCAAAAAAAAGAAGCAGGATCATATTTGATATAATTCCTTCCTTCAAATTCATCATAAAAAATATGTCTATCATTTATCAAGGATTAAAATAATGGATGGTACAAGTAACTTGTGATTTACATGCAACATTAGCACCATCAATATGATAATCATACATATATATTATTTTCACTTTTATAATTGAACTCAAACACATCAATATTTCATATTACCTTTTGTAGTGTCACAAATTGCACCTTGTGTCAATTTCACACTTACACATTGTGCATGATGCATTTATGATAAAATTCAGGATCGAGATTATACAATTTTGTTCTCATGAATGGCAATGATAAAGTGTTAGTAGCTTGTGGTTTGAATTTTGGAAGAATTTAGATAGATAGGAGTGTGGTGCATAAACATCTCAATAGATTCAAGATTCAAAAGGGTATCTCATGTAGTTTATTTGTGATGTGTGTCCCAACTCCCAATACAATTGTAATGCCTATTCCCGCCTAGTTCAATCACAAAACTCACTTTTCTTCCTCAATTTTCATAAGTTGTTTGGGAATTTTTGACTTGGATCTCTCCATATCTCTCTTAATAAAACTCTACCAAAATACTCTCATGTCTCAAACATTTTCAGCAACAAAGACTCCTCTTGCTTATGATCTTGTCACTTCTATCATCTAGAGAGGGACCATAGCTATGGGTAACTCTCTCTTTCTTATCATTCAAACAATCTCATCTATTGTTATATTTATTTGATCTTGTCTAGTATCTCTTTATCATGATAGGGGTTCTCCTCCATAGTAGGTTTTTCTTCTATCACATGTCTATTTTACTTTCTATGTCTTCCAATCTTGTTTGGCTATCCATGGAAGTGAAACACCAAAGCAGATATTTGACTAAGGAAAACCCATATATAACCCCAACAATTTTCTCTATCTCCATGTGTGTAGGTGACAAATATGTTCAACGAGCAAAGGACTTCATTCTGGAAATTTTTGGACTCTATTTGTATAAAAAATAGCATGGATGTGTAGACGTCCTCACAATGCACTAGTGTCTGAAGTCGAGACTTCATCCAAACAACATCATATTTTGTGTATTTAGTGCTTTCTATTTCTATAACCTAAACATTTTTATCATTTAGTATTAGTAAGTTATATTACATTTTTAGTCACATTTATTGTCAAGGATAACTTAGAATTTAGTTTTAAATACTTTTATTCCTAGTTCACTTGATTCATGTCAATTGAGGTAGTTGAGATCAATTTTCTCCTTAAGACCCCACCCTTAGAATCTCCTTCCTTACGAGACAAGAAGTATGTAAATGTAATTGTAATATTTGTTTCCCTTGAAAAGCTTAAGAGATTGATCATTTATGTGACTTCAGCTAGCCCTTCTCCAAAGAGAGTGCATTTTATTCATGGTGTTACGTTTAATAATTATTCTCCAAATCTCTATACAAGGTATACACAATTTAAATAATGCAACTTAGCTCATACTTATAATACTAGAAGGAACAAACAAAATGTTGATCAACCTACTTCCTTACCACCTTCACAACTAGAACTTCCTCAAGAACCTAAACCTTCAACCAGGAAACAAAGTGAGTACGATCTTATCAAGCAACTTCGAGTTACTCTTGTTAAGATTTCACTTTGGGATTTACTTTAGACTACCCTAGTTTATCAAGGTATGATTCAAGAAGCTCTTAAAAAGAATTTTTTACCCTCTTCTATTAGGATGATGGATGTGAATACATTGATAGATCATATTTGAGCATATTTTCCAAATATTATGTTCTATCCACATGAACTCCCACTTCCAGAAGTGCAAAATCAAGAAAATATGTTGATGATAATTGTTTACATTAATAATATTAGCATTAGGAAAACTCTCATTGATACTAGTTTGGAACTCAATGTTTGTAGTCTCAATCTATTGCCTAAGGTCAAAGTTGATTCAAGTTCTCTTGTTAAATCTTCTTTATTTATTTGTGGTTTTGATAACACTAGTCAACAAGCTTTGGGAACTATTATTTTTCCCTTAAAGATGGGACTAGTCATCATTCCTAACTTGGTTTTGTTAAGTTTATTGTTAACAATCAAGTAGTTATGATCAAGTTTGACCCTAATTCTATGCATTTATGTCAAATGATAGTAGTTGGTCATGCTTTGGTTACACCTACCTTTTAGAATTAGAATCCTTCATTATCTTCTAATGCATTGACATCTACTCCCATGGTATCTCTTGTAATGATAGAAAAAGGCCCCCCCTAACATGGCCTTAATTTAGTGTTGCAATATGTCTAACATATTCACATTAGGTCTTGGGCCCTTGTGAACTAAAAGAGCTTATTGTTTCCTTATTTGGAGTGTTGTAAAGTGTTGTAACACACTTTCACACTTTTCTAGGGTTTTCATTAATAATTGGGCCTCTTTATGCTTTAATTAGTCTTATTTTGCATCCACAAGCCTCATTTAATGCATTTTTTTGAGGATAATCCCTACACAAATCAATACCCAATCATAATTTAGGTGTTTTCAGCTTGTGTGGCCTAGATTTAGTGATCTGGGACTCATTCACCACCTTGGACGAGCCTAGGATTTTGGGTCTCGAACTTGGTTTCTCACCTTTCTAAGAATTTTTAAAAATGGTCCCAAAAATTACGCCTAATGGGACTCATTTGCCACCTTGGGCGAATGAGTCTCGTGTGGCTCAAAATCAAAATTAATTCAAATTTTTAGTGGGATTTTATCCTCCTAGATCTGATGTTAACTTGTAGTGTTGTAATTTCTAGAATTCTTACATAATTGAGTATAAATACAAGGTTCTATCATTCATTTTCATCTAATACTTTTGTGAGAGCATTCCTTATAGCAAGTTTGAGTTCACAAGAGCATTCAAGCATTCACAAAAGCATTCAAGGGAAGATTATCAAGATTTTTAGAGCTTTATTCAAGCATCAAGCATCATGTCAAAGACTTCATGCATCATGTTTGTTTTGGAGCTAACAATTGTGATGTAGGGTTTCATGATTCAAGCTAGCATTTCATTCAAGATCTATCACCTTCAAGAAAGATTCAAGATCTACATCCATTGAAGCCATCTTACACATGTTTGCAACACTTCATTGATAGGGTTTCATGAGTTGCAACATCATATTTTGTTCATTTGTCATTCTCCATTCCTACTTCATTTCATTTCAAGGTTTGATTACCAAAATGGGTTTTGACCGAGGAAAACCCCTATCCACTAAAAAAACAACATTAATCCCTCTCTTAAGTGTGTGATTAGCAAGTCTAGGTTGAAGACACATTGAAGAGCAAGATTGAAGAAAGTTGTCAAAGTGCCTAAAGTTTTCAAAGTTGTCATCAAGCATTGGAAAACATTGGAGAACACCTACAAGTTGATTTTACGAGATTTGGATCCAGAAACCTGAAGAAGCAGATTGAGGAGACTGGGGAGAGAAAAATTTAGAATTTGAAGTTTCAGAAAACCCTAACTAGACTAATTTGCCACTTCTCGAAAATGAGTCCCAATTTAGGTCAAAATTCAGATTCTTGCAGATTCAGATACCCATTTGCTAGATTATTGTTCTTGCACAGAAACCTAGATTTTGGAATGATTCACCCAGCTTGGAAAATGAGTCCCACTCAGCATTAAAGTTAGAATTTCTAGCATTTCAGAGCTCCATTCAATCATCTCCAGATTTCTAGGTGCATACATTTCATTATGTAGGTTTTGTTTTGTTTCATTTGCATTTCTAGGTCCTTTAATGAAGGTTTGCATTGAATTAGGGTTTAGCATTACATCTAACATTTCATCTTGCATTTCATTTGTCTTTCCAAGTGTTATCTCTTAGAAATGCACCCTATGCAAAGTTATGAAAACTAATCTTTCTAGAGAAACATGGGATCATTTCAAGGTTGTGGGTCACCTAAAGTTGAAATGAACCTTCAGATAAGGTCGGCTCCTAATTGGTAATATCACCTAAACTATTGATTTGATGGGAAAATGGTAAGGATATGGTTGCATAAAATGAAGAATACTAAAAATATGAAATAAACTAGGTGATACACCAAAATAACAAGAGCTATGAAACACTAGAACTATCATACACTTGGTTATTTTTGATGAAATCTGAAAATAAACAGCCTGTTAGTGTAAGCTTATGCATAAATATTTCATGAATAGGTCTATTCTGCATATATTCTCATGAAGGAAAGCCAGAGTTTCACAAACTAAAGGCTTCTATGCAATTTTGAGATGCAAGTCATAACCTGCATACTCCTACTTTTGCAAAAAGGGCATAAAATGAGACAAAGTTAAAGGAGAAAGAAAATCTCACAAAGAACTTGATCAATCAACTGAAATGCACAATGTTTTGCAAGAAACAAGAAGGTAAAAGAATTCTTCAATGATCTCCAAGGTAAAAATCTATATTTCATACTCCAAAAATGAGTTACAAAGCATTCATAAGTTGAGAAAGGATTATTGAAAAATATCTCACTCTCCAAATCTGCATAATCAGAACTAGCACTAAAATGAGTTACAAATGTGACTAAGTACAAAGCTTCAAGTTGCTCCACAAAATAAGGTTCTAGAAACCTCATGAATTTGGATGGCTTCAAAAAGCAAAAAATATAGCAACTGGATGTACTCTATAAGGCTTCAATATGTGTGAAAAGGTCAAGTTTGACCAAGCCCAAGATAAAAAATCAATAAATCAACTCCTAGATGCCCTCCTTGTGTTCCCAAACTGAAAATAACTTCCCTTCTTTTGAGGCAAGCCATCAATACAAGTGCATCTCCCCCCTTATTATCATACGTTGGAAAGCCTCGAATGACTTATTCCCATTTGAGCATATATTCATATCTCTTTGCATTTGAAGGTAATACTTGAATTAAATGATTTATAGATTATCATTTAAACTCAAGCATTTTACAGTATAAAATAATGCAAGAATAAAATCCCACCTCCATATATTGTTATAGACATGAAGTTCACTAAGTCAAAAATGACTTAGACAAGCCTAAGTCATATCCTACATTTCATGCCTAAGGAAAAAAACAAAAGGCTACGAAGGCATTACTAGCAACATTTATTTTAATAAAAGAAGGCAAAAAATGCCTCATCTCTAGTCGGTATTTGAGATAGGGTTCAACCCTAAAACAAAATCAACGCAAAAAGAAAAAGAAGTATTTCATTCTTTTGTCTTTATAAGCTTATGGAAGAAGCTATGCACCGCCAAACCTTAGGGTTTGTGGAGCATTGCTACAGGTTTTAGTGGCGAATTTTTGAAGAATATTGAGGCATATCTTTATGGAAGTTGAGCTACTGGGTAAGCTTTTCCATCTGTACAAAACGTCTTCGCTTCTTTTGCTTTTCCTAAAGAAACTAAAGTTTTCAATTAATTATTTTCCTAAAAAGGCCTTTTATGGCCGCGACTTACAATGTTTCTCACCCATTTTGTGTTTCTTTTTTGATTCTGTGATTCTCCTCATTGATTTGGCCATGCCATCATAAGGGTTTTCTAGTGATTCTATGGCACATGGAGGTATCTTTTTTCTTCTTTCTGCTTCATAGGCCCTCCATGGACGCAGCTTCTGGTATATCTTATTGATGCTTTTATGTGTTTTTCCTCTTCTATGATTTCTATTTCCTTTCGGGGTCTTCTAAAAAGAATATATGACCCATTTCATCAAAACTGGGTCGAGGGTTTCAGGATGGCTCTTAGAGTGAACTTCATGAAGCTAGTTAGAGGCGCTCTTTTTGCAAAGCCCATCAAATCTCAATGTGAGTTTTTCTATCATCATATTATGTTATCTTATTTATCTTTTGTAGAGAAAAGAGGGCTCGAAACTCCTTTTTGGTTGGCCACCATGGATTCACTATTCAAAAGCTTTTATTTTCTATCATGTAGTTGTGCCATGTACTCAATACATTTGGGTATTAGTTATTCTCATGCGTACCTTTGTATTTATCTTAAAATTTGGTGGTTGTGGCTTTTACTTTGCAGATTTCTCCCCTTCAAAAGTCATGGGCATTCATGTTGGAGAAACCCCATATGGGTATGGCTTCATTTTCAACCCTTGAAAGCTTTGATAGAACCTCAAAAACTTACCTTTCCCTTTTATTCGTGATCTCCATTGTGTTGCATTTATCTAAAACAAATGAGAAAACCCAGGTTGTCGGTATGCATCCTCTTGTTTCTATAGCTTTCATTTCCTTTGCATGAGCTTTGATCATGCTTGCAAGTGCATTGAGGGTGGTAGTTGAAACTAGAGCTCTTAGCCCACTGTTCTTTAGGGAAAATGTTGTTAGGTCGTGGCAACACTCTAGGTATCCATCCCTTTATGATTTTCATTTATCTTTCTACCATATATGTATTCAGATTTTGCTAAATGATTCAACACCATTGCATAGTACGGGTGTAACTTGAAGAATGAATCATAGGAATTTGTATGATTGTTCTCCTTGAACTGGGACCATCTTGCCACTGTTGTATTGTTTCCATGAATGAGGTCAATTGAACACTGACAGACTTCATCCCATTTTGGTAGACTTTTAGAATATTTCCATGTTGCT